>CM070101.1:2265000-2327500 GCA_036178185.1 Liparis tanakae | reverse complement strand
TAAACCAAATGTCCATGACCAAACTGAAATCTGGGGATAAACATGAAACATTTAGAACATTTTGTGTATTGATTGCGTACGGCGGCTTATATTTTGAGCATCTTTCTTTAAAAACATGAATTATTTCAAACTCGGCGTAAATGAACACATGATTATAACACATTTCCATGACTTTTTCCAAAACTTTTATCATTTACGTTTTTTCCAGGACTTTTTCAGGCCTGGAAATGACCATTTATTTGCTTTGTCTGTCGATTGTATTTATAATCTTGTGTTTTTAGGCTTGCTCTTACCATCAGCATCTTTGTGACTGCAGATGAAAAATAGCCTCTTGGCTAACTCTGGCACATTTACAGAAATGTTTTTATCAATGTGCACTGTCCCTTATTAAATAAACCCTATTAAACCATTTTAAAATTCCATGACTTTTCCAGGTTTTCCATGACCGTACGAACCCTGTAAGATGATACACAACCATAGAGCATTGTGCCATGGCTGTGTAAAGTGTGTGTGTGTGTGTGTGTGTGTGTGTGTGTGTGAGAGTTGTGTCTACCTGTACACGGCGCTGGGCTCTGTGCTATAAGAGGCCCGCACCATCACGCTGGTCACGTTGGCCAACACGGACAGGAAGTCCCTCCGGCTGATCGCCTGGGCGCTCTCCGAAACCACGAAATTCTCCGGGAGGAGAGCGACGCGATTGGTGCTCGGCGAGGACGGGTACACCGGTTGGCCGAACCGCCGGTCCATGATCTTGATCCCGCCTCCCTGGAGGAGGAACGAGAAGACGTTTTGAGTTGAAATCTGTGTTTCCTTTTCTGTTGAATTTCACATTTAATTCCATAAATCGAGACAATTTTGAAATTTATGAAATTGGGCTATACAAATAAACTGAATTGAATTGATTATTCTACAGTGTGACTGTATATATATTCAGAGAGGCCTATGTTCAACTGATCTGGAAGGAAAGAAACAGAGTAAGAGAGAGTGATGCGTCATTAGGTAATGAGCTGCAGCTCGTATCGGCTTTTTAAACGGCCTGAATGTAAAGTGAATTGAGAGCCTCGGGTCTGACGATCTCTGGTTGAGGACGGATCAATGGGCTGGATCGGCTAACGCAGAGTGACACCTACTGATGGAGAGAGGGAGAGAGAGGGAGAGAGGGAGTGTGAAAGAGACCTAGAGAGACAGAGACAAAGAGACAGAAACAGAGAGAGAGAGACCTAGAGAGAGAGAGACAGAGAGAGAGAGAGAGTGTGTGAGAAAGAGACCTAGAGAGACAGAGACAGAGAGACAGAAACAGAGAGACAGAGAGAGAGAAAGAGAGTGTGAGAAAGAGACCTAGAGAGAGAGAGCCAGAGAGAGAGAGAGAGACAGAGAGACAGAGAGAGAGAGTGTGTGCGAGAAAGAGACCTAGAGAGACAGAGACAGAGAGACAGAAACAGAGAGACAGAGAGAGAGAAAGAGAGTGTGAGAAAGAGACCTAGAGAGAGAGAGCCAGAGAGAGAGAGAGACAGAGAGACAGAGAGAGAGAGTGTGTGCGAGAAAGAGACCTAGAGAGACAGAGAGTGTGAGAAAGAGACCTAGAGAGAGAGAGACAGAGAGAGAGAGAGAGTGTGTGAGAAAGAGACCTAGAGACAGAGACAGAGAGACAGAAACAGAGAGACAGAGAGAGAGAGAGAGAGAGAGCCAAAGAGAGAGAGAGAGACAGAGAGACAGAGAGAGAGAGTGTGTGCGAGAAAGAGACCTAGAGAGACAGAGAGAGAGAGAAAGAGACCTAGAGAGAGAGAGCCAGAGAGAGAGAGAGACAGAGAGACAGAGAGAGAGAGTGTGTGCGAGAAAGAGACCTAGAGAGACAGAGACAGAGAGACAGAAACAGAGAGAGAGACCTAGAGAGAGAGAGAGAGAAACGGAGAGTGTGAGAAAGAGAGACCTAGAGAGAGAGAGAGAGAGAGAGAGAGAGAGAGAGAGAGAGAGAGGGGGGGTGAACAGAGAGAGAGAGAGAGAGAGAACTTACCATGCCAATAAACCGTCAAATAAAAACTAAGTGAACGAGAGGACATGGAGGTAAATATGAGGAGACAGCAGCCGTCGTTTGGCCGAGATGCAAAGATGGGACGGGAAAGAAAGAGAGAGAGACAACAGAAAGATGGAGACTGACAGTAAACACAAGTCAAAGTCCCCTCAGAGAGAAGAAGTGTGTTCATCAGGTGTCTGGAGGCCTCTTGCTCACATCGCTCACATGAGGAAAAGTACATTTGTTGCCGACTATTTAACTCGTTAGGATCAATTAAATGTTGCTGTTGTTCTTTTTGTGGAACGTGTCAGTTTACTAATGTTTTATTTACACAGGAAACATTGACAAAAGGTTGAGAGTTGTGCGCATTGTGTTTTTATTTCCATTTCTTTTAAAACCCTCGTGTGCTGCTGGCGTTGGAATCCATCACATTGATTTGCATCCTGGAGCATTGAATAGAATTTGGACACAAAAGTAAATGTTGTTTGGAAGCGGAATGAAAAGCTTCAGATGCCGTACATGTGTTGTTGTTGTTGTTGTTGTTGTTGTTGTTGTTGTTGTTGTTGTTGCATGAAAGGCTGGCTATTTACATATTTTTTTAAACGGGCCGATGAAGTAGGCCGAGCCGAGACAAAAACATTGCGATAAACAAAGACGTGCGGACAAATGAAGACAGAGAGATTATTGTCTATTCAATCCCACATACTCGCAAAACCACACGCACAAACAATATCACAACTTGTTGCAGATATGCAGAGTAAACAGTGTGTGTGTGTGTGTGTGTGTGTGTGTGTGTTTTTGACTGAAAGGAGACAGAGAAGTGAGCGAGGCGGCGGGCTGACAGTGTGTAGGTGGCTCATTATCGGCGTCATCTGGAGGCTTTTTGTTGACGGGGCCGACGCTCGTCCTCCTCTCCTCCTCTCCTCCTCTCCTCCCCTCTGCCGGGCTGACTGACACTTCTTTAAATAACACCCCTTCTCTGCTTTCCTTTTCTTTCTGTTCTTTTTCACTTCTGTTCATTTACTTCCCTTCCTTCTGCACTTCTTTCCTGTTGATTTCCATGTTTTTGTGCTTATTTCCTTTTTCCCTCCTCAATTACTTCCTTCCCTCCATCTCTCTTCGCCCTTTCTTCTTTGACTTGCCATCTCTCCTCTATTCTTTTCCTTTCCCTTGTTCCTTCTGTCCTTGTTTCCTTATGTCTCTCTGTTCCATATTGACCGTTATTCTTTCTTTCCCCTTTATACAGATTTGTTTCTGTCTTGGCTTTTCTCCTTCCCATTCTATCTTCCTTTGTTTACATAATATATATATATATATATATATATATATATATATATATATATATATATATATATATTTATATTTACATAATATATAGTTATATATATATATATTTATATTATATATATATATATATATATATATATATATGCATGTGTGTGCATATTTAAGGTGAATTCACCTACAGAATACTCATACATCTTTTAATTATTGTGCGGTCAGTGCATAAGAAGTGAATCCCACATGTTATTGCAGCTCATTAGAGATTCTATTCTAATTCAAACATCCTCTTCTTTAACATGTCATTGGTAGAAACACATACACACACACACACACACCTACACACACACACACACAATGCTGTTTAGTGATGTAGGAGATATGAACTAATAGTGCTGCTGCTTTGCTTATTGCTGCCATACATCATATTGCTACCTGCTCATTATAAAGAGAGGGAAGAGAGACGCTATCTGCATCTTTTATTGCTAAGTTCAGCATGTATCTGCCAGCTGCACTATGTGTGTGTGTGTGTGTGTGTGTGTGTGTGTGTGTGCTTTAAACAGCTTGTATTTGCTGCTTCCTTTAGTGATCCACACCTATTTCCCACACACACCATATATAAGAGTGCATACAGTAGATGTATTGTGGAAACATACTATATAACAGGGTTATTACACATTTTAACCATGACTTTTCCATAACTTTTCCATGACTTTTCACCAAATTTCCATGACCAAACTGAAATCTCGGTATAAACATGAACAATTTTGAAAATGCAGCGTATTGAGCGCTTACGCCGGCTTATATTTTGAGCGTCTTTCTTTAAAAATCACATTCATTATTTCAAACTCGGCCTAAATGAACACGTGATTATAACAAATTTCCATGACTTTTCCAGAACTTTAACGATTTAAGTTTTTTTCCATGACTTTTCCAGGCCTGGAAATGACCATTTTAAAATTCCATGACTTTTCCAAGTTTTCCATGACCGTACGAACCCTGGTATACGCGTTGTTTGGAGACGTACCTCGATGACCAGGTCGGGTTGGGAGGTCACTCGTATGGCCGCCTGCTCTTGTTGGTCGGTGGTGTAAGAGACGGAGGAGACCAAACTCCCTCCATAGGCTGTGAGCTGAGGACAGACACAGAGGTCGGGTTAGCAAACGCATTCACAACTCAAACGTAAATAGTAGAAATATGACTAATTATTGTGTTGACAGATGCCACAAGTGACATTTAGAGGATGATAAATGGTCAGATATAGTGTGCTAGTAGCAGAAAGAGAGAATAAAGTGTCAGCACACTGACTCAGAGATGAGTCGTCACCATGAGCTACGGCTCATACCACGTGAGGCTGTAGCAAGGGAGACGTTTTATAACTCGTTAATTTAACCAAACAAGAGGCATTACGTGCTTTTTAATTCAAAAGTTGCATCGTCTAACTTTAAAGGAGGAAGCATCAATATGTGCGACACTCCGTACCAACGGGGCCTTTGAGGATGGAGGAGGCGAGTAATAAGAATAATAAGAATAATAAGAATAATAAGAATAACTTCTCCACAGAGAGTCAAAGCAAAACAAGTGGAATAGTAAGAAACCAATAATACATTTTAAAGTATATATTAAAAAAATAAATAAAAACAAATACATTTAAAAATAAATAAATTACAAATAAATTACAAATAAATTTAAAACAGACAAACTAAATTAGGGGAACCAAAGTCCTGCATAAAAAGACTAGATCGCTTAAAAGCTGTTCTATAAAAATGGGTTTTAAGAAGTGATTTAAAAGAAGTTTAAGCCGACAGAAACCGAGACGCATTAATCACGCTGGTTGGATCTCAGCGAGACGACGATGTGTTGTGGAAACACTGAATGCCCACGACGTGAGTCGGGAGAACACGAGTACGCCACAATATTTGTCGCCTCGTGTGTTTTCGGCGCTGCGTTTCTGTTGACTCTACAGAACGAGCCTTCGCCGGAGAAGTGCCGCCTCAGCACCGTCCCGAAATTTATCATTCTGCTCCAACCTGAACAGTAATGGGCGGGAGAGCGAGATAATAATGCCGCCATAAAAACACAGAGAGGGGGACTTTGAGGAAGAGAGGGAGAGAGGCGAAGTAACAGACATCGAGAGAGAGAGAGGGAGAGGTGGGCTTAATGCCTCTATAAACCTCTTCCATTCTACATCATTACTCTCGGTCCTTAAACCGGGAGGAGGAATCACCCATTTCACAGCCGACTGATAATACACACACACTTGCACACCGTCGCGGGCGTGGAGGTGCACTCGGTCGGCCGTTTTATTGACTCACACTTATTTTTCATCTAACCCTATTTGGCGTCCAAAAGACAGTAAAAATCGTGTTTTAAAAGCAACTCTGCGCATCCCGAAGTCATCCGGCTCTCGCGCCGCTCGACCTCCTCCGCCGTCGGCTCCCCTGAACTCTGCGTGAGAGGGCGCCTCCTACGCAGAGCACAGCCGTATGGATTGTGTGCGCATGGATCGGTTCCCCTGCAACAGACGAGCAGGAGGACGGAAGTAAAAGACGGCAAACAAGAGGACGTGTGCTGCGGACGCTTTGCAGAGCTGCGGCGTTTGTGTTGCAGCACAAGACAAAAGTCTCAATACGTTAAAGGACTAGAAGGGGCACTCGGTAGAGCGCGTACCTTCACATATCACAAGATTGGGCATTGAATTATGAACATGTTGGCATTAGTTGAATGCTAATTGGATATATATTGGCCGTGCTATGGTAAAAAGAAGATGTTGACCTTTTCATGACCTTGACCTTTGACCTAATCGATCCCAAAATCGAATCAAATGGTCCCCGGATAATAACCAATCATCCCAACAAATGACATGCGATTCAAAGAATATAATGACCTTTGCATGACCTTTGACCTTGACCCGATCGTCCCAAAATCTAATCAAAAGGTCCCCGGATAATAACCAATCATCATACCAAATTTCATTCGGTTTGATACTTTTTGTATACAAAAAAATAAATACATAAATAAATAAATAAATACATAAATAAATAAATACATTAATAAATAAATAAATAAATAAATACATTAATAAATAAATACACAGCGATCAAAACATAACCTTCCGCATTTTCAATGCGAAGGTAAATATATATTTGTATTACAATGACATAAGTAAAAACATCTGTGTGTGGATTAAAAGTCCAACACTGACTCTTTTCTCTTTGCTTTGGTCTCCACCGACTCCACAGACACGGATGTGGCTCTCGAGCTGCTAAAAGCTCCGCTGGGTCCATCGCCGCTGATGACTGGGGAGTGAGCGGGGAGAGTACGGATGTTTTTTATGATTAAATGACAGATGATTGCTGCAGCTGGAAAGGAGGTTAATGGGAGCGCTGTGACTCGACCAAAACACAGAGTAGAAAGACCAAAACTCGATGTGCAGTGGAGTAAAGATCCAGATGGAAAGCCTAACGGGTGCGGTCTGTAGGCGCTTTCATTCATCAACAGGCGTATTCGAATAGTGTACCTTTTTTATGATATTTTTAGGGTCCAAGCGACAGACAAAGTCTGTCCGAGAGGACCCTATTGAAATTGTTAGGATTCTTATTATTCCGCTTTTTATTTTTACTCTGGTGAAACTAAACGTTGGACACTGACCTCGAAATTCGGCTTTAAAAAATTGCTATCTAGCGCCGGCTCAAAGTTTGAGCGGCGACGCCCCTCACCCAGTATGTTCAAATGACTAGTTTTTTTTTTTTTACAAGTCCACTAGGACCTGTTGTAGAAAAACCCGTAAGCTCCGCCTACTTACATTTTCGGCCATTTTGAATTTTGTGCAAAACCCATAATGGTCATCTGCTCCTAAACGCTGGGTCCAATTCATACCAAACCTATTAAACATAATAATGATTGAAGCTATATCATCTGGGATGTGTGATCTTTTTTCAAATATATCATTGTGGTAAGCATCTATGGCCCAACGAACATTTTAGCGTGTCTTGTTTTCCTTTGTTAATATTAAAATGTTGATGGGTAAAGGTTTCTTGTTACTCTCTCACAATAACTTGTTTATTCTCATTTGTCCATTTCAGACCTTTTGTCTTGACCTATGACGATAGAGCAAAGTCAGCTAGCGACGCTGTCGTGTCTCGTCGTTTATGTTAAGTTTTAAGTTTTAGTCCTGTTTTCCATGTCCGCTTTTATTTTGTAGTAACTGTCCTCTCTCGTTTCAGAGACTTTATTTCGTGCCCCGGTGTTTCCTCGTTAGTGTGATGTCTGCTCCACCCTGATGGTGTCCACCTGCTCCCCTTTCCTCATGTATTTAAGCCCGTCTACCTGTGTCTAGTGTCAATTCGTCTCGTCTCTTGTCTCCTCCTGATCCGTCTTGATAGTGTCGTCTTTTTTCCTGGTTTGCTTTTCCAGCATAGTTATGATTTAGTTTTCTACTTTGTTCAAGTCCTTTTTTCTGTCTTTTCTGTTTTCTATAAACCCTTTTGTTTGACCTAAACTTTGGAGTCGTGCTTTTGGGTCCTGCCTTTTGAGTCGTGACAGTCGCCTGTGAACGTTCCCTCCACAGTTTGTATATTTTGAACAGTGTTATAGTGTCTAAATTGGATTTTCACCGATATGTCAGACTGGGAAGTGGTGCTTAAGAGGTCTTACACAAAAAGACGTGCATGCTTTATCCTTGCTTGTGTTATTTATTCCAGATAGGAATTATATAAAGTAGAAGAAAACTCTTCTCTCCTGTCATCTTAAGAACACTTTCAACTGATGGAACTTGAGCTTCTTTTGTGGAAGAGTCTCTTTCCACATCACACACCTGAGTTTAGTAACACAGTGCCTATGAAAGGTTGACAGTTCTCACATAACTAATGTCTCTGATGCCGCCCACTCCACCTGGACAATAATCAACACTTTAGTCATGTCAACCTCAGAACCCATCTCTGCCTCGGCGGGGGGGCAATAAAAGAAATATCACACAGGACGGAGAAAAGACCAACCGAATGGCACAGCGGGAAAGAAAAACTGTGGGACAAGAAAGAGGAATTATTGTGAATAGAATGGAAGGAACAATAAACACTCAGCCACAAAACTACAATAGATCTGTCAGATCCCCCTGAGAGCTCCATGAGCTTGTTATTAACTCTATTAGTGGGCAGAATGAGACGATCACGGCATAATCCTCTCTGTTAAACCTGGGAAGGTCTTCATTTAAAGCATTGTTGTCGTACACCAGATTCAGATGCATACGTGGGGGCAAGAAAAGCCAAGTAATCCCATATCACAACAGTAATATTTATTAAAGCATAATAAAACTGGGCTAAACAGATTAATTGAATGGAAAATGTGTATATATACATATATATTTTATTTTATTTTGTATTTTATATCTCACTTGTATAGTTTATGCACACTTGTTCTTTCTTTCTTATATGTATATTTTATTCTTGTGTGTTTAGTTTAATGTTTATTGGTGCTACTGTGTCCGCAAATTTCCCCTTGGGGATTAATAAAGTATAATTCTATTCTATTCTATTCTAAAATGTGTGCGTTAGAGGTCCTGCTGCAGTGTCGCATTTATGTTTCTGCTGTGCACATTTCAGTTTCAGGGACATACATGTTCGTATCCTCTTTGCCACTTTGATACAGAAGAGTGAAGATAAAGAAAAGAGGGAGGGCAGGAAAGAATATAATAGAAAAGAAGGGAAGGATGCAGAAAGAAAAAGGAAGCAGGAAAGTGACTGAGATAACATAAAAGTAGAGAAAAGCAGTGGAATAAAGTTCTGGGATTTAATGTGCTGCCTGTGCTAAGGAGTGGGTTTGCCATGGAGCGAGAAGAGGTGTGAAAATGAGTCACTATCGACCTCTGTCCTCCTCCAGGGAGTCCTGATGCAATATATGACTTTTCCAAAACTATAAATAACCAAGTCGGCGCATTATAATAAACTATGTGTTAGTCAGCCCTGGTTTTTAAGACTGTTGTTATTTCCCTGAAAAAGTAACATCTCTCCTCCAGTCTGACTGTGATTCTCACCGGAGTTTCTCTCCATGAGTGGCAGAGAACCCTTTTGGGCGGTTGTCTACACTTCTACAACACGTTTTAAAAGCGCTATTACAAAGATAACACGGTAGGTACAAAGTAAAGCCTCGCCTGGATCTCTCTGCCCATCACAAATCCCCGAGAGGAGCTGACAGTGCCGACCGGCTTCACAGGGTCTGAGCTGACAACTTGTTTACGACGCCTTGGAAAGGTAACGCGGTGACACGCCGGTGGCTCTGAGTCGTCAGGATGGAACCATTTAATAAATTAGACAAAGGTATCTGCAGCCGTCAGTCATCCAGACGGGGCATCGTGGGATTTCTTCAAATTTCCATTTAATTACTTGGAATTTGAAGGACTTCTCATCCACGGTAGCGTCAAAGTTTAGTGTCGCAATTTTTGGTTGGGAAGTCCTTAAATTGCTTAGAAAAAAGTTTAAATGTCCATATTAATGACCGTTATGACCCAAAGATCCACAATAGTTAACAACCAGAACCAGAACCAGAACTAAAGCAGGGTTCTTACACATGTTGGCCAGTGGATTTCCATGACTTTTTCATGACTTTTCCATGACTTTTCAATTTAGAACAGTGTGCGGATTGAGAGCGTACGACTGCTTATATTTTGAACGTCTTTCTTTAAAAAACACATTAATTATATCAAATAAATGAACCTGTTAATATAACAAATTTCCATGACTTTTCCCAAACTTTTATGATTTAAGTTTTTTCCATGACTTTTCCAGGCCTGGAAATGACCATTTTAAAATTCCATGACTTTTCCAGGTTTTCCATGACCGTACGAACCCTGGTTAAAGCAAATTCTCACCTGTCTCCATTTTTTTTTTTTTATATAATCCCCATAATTAATAATTTGTCACATATTGCAAATAAACACCTTTCCGGTTGGACGTAATCTCGCGTCTTTGATAATTATATTTAATGAAACAAGACGTGAGATATCGGATTCCCTGACCTGAGAGACTTTGGAGACGTAAACGAAAAGGTTCAGTACGAAAATTAAACCAAACACTCGTCGTCGGAGGTTACGGCAACACGTAAAGTGAAAGCTATTAGTGTGCCACTTTCTTTTGTGCCTACCTCATGCTAGTTTCTTCAGAGAAATGTGTTTGCCAATCTGCATTGGTACGCCTGCTTGCTGACAGTTTGTGGAGTACAAAGGCAGCCGACGCTCTCTTCAGGAGATCGGGCCGAGCGAGAGAGGGACAAAGGAAATCATCCTTCAGGAAATGAAAAGCAGATTGTCACAAAGGATTCATAAAAAAAACTTCCCTCGAAGTGACACACACAAGCACACACAAACACACACAAACATGCAGGCGTGCAGACATCCAAGGGAACACATACAAAAACCTGGCAAGACAAAGACATGCACTCCGAGAAACTTACAGATACTACACACACACACCTATGATGCCAGTGGTTGTGTGCAATTGGTATCGGGAGTTTTACACACACACACACACACACACACACACACACACACACACACCACACACACACACACACACACACACACACACACACACACACACACACAGACTGTTGTTACTAGTGGTCGGGTGAGATTGGCTCCAGATGGACCAATAGACACTGGAATGCTCGACAACGTACAAGTCCACTGATGTTGGCAGAAAGAAAACAAAGTCCTCGTCACAACAGAAGCCCGGCCGCTCTCAGGACCGGAGCTCGCCTTGTTTGGTTCGACATCTTCGAGCCTCAGCAAAGAATAACTTTGGTGCTGCGTCGTTCCTGTTCTGCGGGCAATATGGTACTACAAGCTCTCTAGTGGGGCAATATGGTACTACAAGCTCTCTAGTGGGGCAATATGGTACTACAAGCTCTCTAGTGGGGCAATATGGTACTACAAGCTCTCTAGTGGGGTACTATGGTACTACAAGCCCTCTAGTGGTGTAATATGGTACTACAAGCCCTCTAGTGGGGTAATATGGTACTACAAGTTCTCTAGTGGGGTAATATGGTACTACAAGCTCTCTAGTGGGGCAATATGGTACTACAAGCTCTCTAGTGGGGCAATATGGTACTACAAGCTCTCTAGTGGGGTAATATGGTACTACAAGCTCTCTAATGGGGTAGCATGGTACTACAAGCTCTCTAGTGGGGTAATATGGTACTACGAGCTCTCTAGTGGGGTAATATGGTACTACGAGCTCTCTAGTGGGGTAATATGGTACTACGAGCTCTCTAGTGGGGTAATGGGCGCAGTTACCTTGAGCAAATTGTGCTTCCAGATGTTCTCCAGGTGTGAAGGGACCGTGTGTCCATGAGGGTGTTTTCTATCCGAGGCATCCGGCGTTGCGCGCCTCGTTTGACATGCAGGTAGCCATATCTGAATAATCAGAGGTTCCACAATGCCGCCGTGAAGAAGAGCCGCCGTGAAGCCAGCTTTTTGTTTTTCACATTGAACCAAACAAGATCAGTGACATTTAATGCAACAGCAGCCTCCAACCCCCCATTCCACCTCTGGACCTTATATAGAGCATCAATAACGCCTCAACAGTTGCGGCTTGGATAGACTTTGTGATTTCTAATCAAGGCAGCTTTAAAAAACCTACTGGGTTGGATGAATTCAGTTTGTGGGTTGCCTGGCACTCCAGATGTGTATGTGCACAAGCACCGAGCACGGTTTTCACTCGTCCACTTTAAGTTACAATGCTTTAGAGAAATACCTCTAAAGCCCCTTGGCATTTGTTTCACAGTGTGCTTCCTGAGATGTATGTTTCCGTACTTTGATTGTTAATCGTCGGAGGGTTAGGGTTAGGGTGGGATGTTCTGGCAGCTGTGGGATGGTCCTGCTTGCGCATGGTAAAGATTGAGGTGCTTGCTTTGGACTGAAGAATAACCCTGAGCCAAGGGGTCCTCTGTTGTTTATAGCAGTGTGTGTGTGGGGGTCAGTCGGGGGGGTAATGAACCCTGAGTGGGTGCTGGCAGATCGGGATGAAGCTGATCAGTTGTCAGCGGGACGCTCTGCATGGGGTTTGCCCTCAGATGAAGGTTTGGGGTGAAAGGCAGTTCATGAGGTCACTTCTTTACAGGGTTCTCACACATTTTGACCGATGGATTTCCAGGACTTTAAACCAAATTTCCATAACAAAACAAAAATCTCGGTATGAACATGCAAAATTAAAAAGAAATAATGTATTGATTGCGTATGCCTGCTTATATTTTGAGCATCTTTCTTTAAAAAACATATTAATTATTTCAAACTCGGTGTAAATAAACATGTGATTATAACAAATTTCCATGACATTTCCAAAAGTTTTGTGATTTAAGTTTTTTCCATGACTATTCCAGGCCTGGAAATGACCATTTTAAAATGCCATGACTTTTCCAAGTTTTCCATGACCGTACGAACCCTGTCTTTAGTTCAGTGCCTGAAGAGTATCTGACGGGCAGGAAGTGGAGGGCTGATGATGTTCTTGATGAGGCTAACGACACATGGGCGCGTACACAGAGTACACACATCCATTTTTACTATGTCCTTATTGGTGAGGTTTGACAACGATTTATTTAGGATTAAATGAAAGCACTTTAGTTCAGGCTGGTACAAATAAAAGACATTTTAATTAATCACATTAATGACATTTTATGGCAGACTTTGTTACATGTTTTACCCTTTCTTAGTAGAAACAGCACAGAAATGCACCCAAAAAAACCCCGCCAAAGCACAAAAATGTTTTAGTGCTTTGGCAGGGGGTTTTGTGCACACACATATATATATATATATATATATATATATATATATATATATATATATATATATATATATACTCTACCGTTCAAAAGTTTTGCATTTTCCACAAAAAGATTATTCCTTGACATTGAAACCCTTTTTATGTGAGCGCAGCTGAAAACAGTTATGCTGGTGAGAGAAGCTCTAAAACTGGCCTTCCTTTGAGCCACAAGTTTGCAGAACAACATTAATATTTACAATGAAAATCATTATTTCTAACCTTGTCAATGTCTTGACTATATTTTGTATTCATCTTGTATTCATTTAATAAATAAAAGTGTGAGTTTTCATGGAAAACACAACTTCTCGGTGACCCCAAACTTTTGAACGGTAGTGTATATATATACACACACATATATATATATATATATATATATATATATATATATATATATATATCAGAAGAAGGAAGCAACATTGTTGAGTCTGGAGGTAGTTATATGCAGCGCTGTGACAGCGCTGTGACAGGATAATTACGTCTAATGGTGGCAGGCAGAAGGTCAGCCGGACTGACACTGAGCGTGCCGTCTCACCCGGCCCGACGACAAAGAGCAGCTCCCTCATTTGCTCGCGGTCTCCGAGAGCCGATCAATTACCGCGCCGCTCTCCCGCGGCTCGCCGGCCGCTGGGAGTCGACTCCGGCGGCTCGCTTCCTTCCAGACTTTAAGTGAGAAACATTGGCCCGACGACACCCTGTACTCAACGCAGTCGGTGCGGCTCGGAGGCTCGGATTAGACGCCGTGCTCATCGGGTGACCGCGGACGGCGTCCGCCTCCACACACTGGCAGCTCGGACTTTTTGGAAATCAAACTAATTGCTTTCCAGTATAATATAAGCTTCGTGCCACGAACCCGGACTCATCTACACGTTGCCGTCATTGCTTCATACACTTTTGACAGTTGTCATGAGCCGTTAAAGCAACACTACGTAACAATTGTACCTTAAAATAACAGCTTGAAACAAATGGTGCCGCTACAATGACTTTTAATATGTTGATGTCTCCTCCTCCATCAGGGTCTGTGGGCTAAAAACCCGACTATGTGACATGTTGTAGCGCCCGGTCCTTGGACCTGCTTTCTGTCATGATGACCAGCGTCACATAGTCCAGTCCACCTCACAGGGGACTTTTTATTGTCTCCGCTACGCGACGTAGAGACAGAGAGACATGCTGCTGTGGAGACGACCAATAACAGACCTTTAGTTTAAAGAACAAAGACGTCTTTAAGAAAGGGACCTGACATTACTGCTACTGTCATCTGGAGGAGAGAGAAAGTTACAGGGGGGCGGAGGAGATTATTATTTAACTCAAACTCAAAAGAGACATATGCGTCACCAGAAGAGCCACATATGGCTCAGAGCCAGAGGTTCAGACACCTGATCTATGGTAACTGGGTATTTACCACACTGAAGTACACGTTAAATACCTGAAGGGGGCGCTACAAGGGAAAAACCACATAGTGGGGCTTTAACGACGGTCATGCCCCCCGAGGAAAAGCACCAGAAGGCAACAGTTTTCACAAAACATATAATCCTAATCTATAGACACAAACTTTTTGCTTTCTCCTTTTGTCCTAAAAACATCATTGCATCTTGATTTCAATGAGCCTTTCTGTCGTATTACTTGAAATGAAAATGATTTTCTCTCTTCAAAGCCACAGGATGGCTGTGTGGAGCTCCGGGCACACTTTCCAGGAACTGAGATGCGTGTGACACCGAATTATTTGCTCGATGAAAACTGGAACAAATCCACCGCGATTGATGTAAAAGGCACTTCTTCAGCCATGTAAGTGAGAGAAAGAGAAGACGGAGGAAGAGGAGAAAGTGGGGAAGCGGGAGGGGGAATCCATCTCATGCCGTCAACACCCGATTAGGAGTGGCACTATGCACACACATCGCTCTCATGAGTCACAGCTCAGCTGCTTGCTGAGCTTCCTCTTGTGTATTTAGCAGAAGAATTTTACAGAAACTCTTTTAAGATTTAATCAATCACAACTTCGAGGCATCAAACTCCAGAAGGTGAAACCAGGACGTGTTTTTTTTACCTGTAGCAGGTTCTCCTTGAAAATAATTACTATTTTGTGTTCTTCTTCTTCACAGGACAATATATAGAAGACGGGACAGAGCGTGAAAAATGTGAAAAATGGTGGGAAAGAGAGTGTCGAGTTCGAGAGGGAGTGAGGATTAAATGTAACACGAGCCGAGCTGTGTGTGTTTGTGTGCGTCTGTCAAGCTTCAACACATTTTGGGTTTTCTTTCATCGGGTGCTGGGAGAGGATGCGTCTCCTCCTCTCTCGATGTTCCTCCGTCATCCCCCCTTCATCTCCCCTCTTCCTCCTCCCTGTCACTCTTTCTCCGAATGATGAGCATTTCTGGTGTTTGAGGCTTTCTTCTGGATGTGAGTCTGTAAGTCAATCTGAGTCTGACGCGGACGCGAGGAGGTTAGGATTCGACTTCTCTCGGAGGCGGACGGCGTTGCCCTCGGTCAATACTTCCGTTGAATATTTGGCATCTTTAGTTCTATAAGCTGTTGGAAAACAAGTTGAAAACTTGTGTCTCAGAAACATCTTGTTAGAACGAGTTCTACGACATTTGGACCGTCAATGTTTCCCGTTTCATAACCGTAAGAGCCACAAGTGTGTTTTTAGTAAATTTAAGTTTCAGATTCTTTAGAATTTAATATTTAGAATTATGCCCACAGTGGAGGAACTATAAGTTGAATATATTGAAAGATGTTTATGTTAATGACTGACGCTCGAGATGGGCTATTTGATGACGTCATGACGGCAGCAGGTGTAAGAAAAGAGAAGAGAGCCGCGTTAGACATGAGAGAGATAGTTTTTTTACCGTAGAATAGAATAGAAGAAGAATAGAAATATACTTTATTAATCCCCAAGGGGAAATTTGTTGACACAGTAGCACCAATAAACTAAACACAATAAAATATAAATATAAGAAAGAAAGAAAGCGACTGTGCATAAAGTATACAAAGTGAAATATAAAATACAAAATGAAATAAAATAAAATATACAAAAATACAAAACATATAACATACATATATATAAAACAAAAATATCCCACGAAGCAAAATCCTGGACGTATTTTTAATCCCTGCCGGACGCTTTTTTTTGGTCTCAAAAACATGACATGGCCGGGGAAAACCGGACGTCTGGTCACCCTATTGTTTTGAACGTTTATTATTTGTATACTTTGTCAGCGTTTTTTAAAAATAAAATTGTAAGAATAGGAAATGAACGGCCTCCTGTCGTGAGAGGAAAGTCACTGTGTCTGCAGCTCTTTAGCGGATTAAGAAAACAGCTAGAATATGTGGACGCTCCAGGACTCCAGCTCTGCGTGGGAGCGTCCCCTCGGGGGACCTCGTCGGCCCCTCGCCAGGCGCATATCCGCCGTGACCGGCTCCGGTTCCCCCTTCCCTCAGACCCCGAGCTTCCGGGGGCCGAGGCCTTGGACTTAGAGTCCGCTGCATTCCCTCCCAGAGCATTCCCACTCCCAACGAGTCACATGCCGCCTCGCCCGCTCCAAGGTGGACAACACGGCGTCTGTCTCCCAGGAAGACGCACAGACGCCGTCCTGTGCACCGTGCTTTGAGTCTTCACCGTCCATATCTATACAACCAACGTGTTGAGGATGGAGTTGTTTACAAGGCAACATTATTGTTTACAAGACCACGACGTTCTTAATAGATGTATCCTCTCAAAATGCTCCAGATGGATTCATTTAATAAACTAGAAGGGGCACTCTGTAGAGCGCATACCTTCACATATCATAAGATTGGGCATTGAATTACGAATATTTTGGCATTAGTTGCATGCCAATTGGATAGAAATGTACTGCGCTATGGTAGAAAGAAGGTTTTGACCTTTTCATGACCTTGACCTTTGACCCGATCGATCCCAAAATCTAATCAAATGGTCCCCGGATAATTACCAATCATCCCACCAAATGTCTTGCGATTCGGTTTAATACTTTTTGACTTATGCGAGTAACACGCACACAAATAAATAAATACATAAATAAATAAATACACAGTGATCAAAACATAACCTTCCGCATGTTCAACGCAAAGGTAATAAGTGTTAAACACGCAGTGGACTTTATTAAAATAACGACACTCTCAGAGTTTATATCGGGCTCCAAGTAAAGCAGAACACATTCTCTAAACAGAGCATGCTTTAAGAATAGTCCCAGTTCCTGGACCTACCAGGCAATACGAGACCCAACGAGCATCAGCAGAACACGCTTCTGGACCAATGAGCATCCACAGAGCGCACCAATGAGCCAATGAGCATCCACAGAGCGCACCAATGAGCCAATGAGCATCCACAGAGCGCACCAATGAGCCAATGAGCGTTGGCGTTCCCCGTGTACGAGTTCATGCTCGAGAAATAATCACATTCATATTCTTATATTTCCACTGCGAGCGTTTTATTACACTCAGCCTGTCATCCGATGATACACATTAACACGACAGACCACACGAGGTGTGTGTGTGTGGTCTGGATGTGTGTGTGTGTGTGTGTGAGATGCATAGTCAAATCACATAGCATCTATTTCTGTAACATGATCAGAGATTGAATCGCTTTTTCATACGGCGCACGCACACTGCTCCTAGCGATCGCACACACACACACACATGCGTGCCCACGTACACAAACACAAACACACAAACACAAAAAATGATAATTTGTTTGTTTCCCATGTTTGGAGGCATTCGGTTCTGCTCCGCTGTCCCTAATGCCTCCAAAAGACATCATTATCTGACTTATATAGGCCTGGGAGTGTGTGTGACGGTTTGTGTGTGTTTGACTGAGAATGTGAGTCTCTGTTTGTGTGTGTGTGTGTGTGTGTGTGTGTGTGTGTGTGAGCGATTAAAGGAAAAACAGTTGATTATTGAGTGCAACAGGCGAAACACTGTTTACCCTGAGAGACACAAAGCGAGGGAGGGAGGTACGGAAATAAAAGAGAGAAGGAAGCAGAGGGAGACGATTCAGGAACGGGGAGGTGAAGAATGGGAGTCGTGGAGAGACGGAGCGAGAGCTGGAGGAGCAGGGATGGAGGGATGGTTGGAGGGCAGGAGGGAGGGAGGGAGGGAGGGAGGATCAGACAAAGAAGTGAGATGACAAGCCAGGCCTGCAGGGTGCAAAGTAATGAAATTCTGTGGTGTGTTCCTCTAAGCCGTGACACCCAGACAACATCACAGCCAGGCTGCAACGTCTCCACTTCACACACAGGGACTGCAGCTATTCGGAGTGATGAAGTCTAATCGCGGCCTCGGAGAACCGCGGAGAACCGCACATCGCAGCAGGATCCGATCTCACCAGAAACACGTCCACGGCTATTTACTTTGAGACGGCGGTATGGATCCGTGTGGATAAATGTTGAGGCTTTTTTTAAATAGTCGGGTTAAACACTCAGAGAACTCACCTCTGCGTTATTCATGAGATCAAGTGATTACTATTGTGGCCGTGTGCCGCCTGTTTGTGCAACACCTTCGGGTTATGAATGAACATTTAGAAAGCTTTCCTTCTCACCTTATAAGTGTCTTATAGCATACAATATTGTAGAATCAGGAGATTTGTTATATGCCACCTTATCAATATACACTACTGTTCAAAAGTTTGGGGTCACTTAGAAAAAGGAAAGAAAGCACAGTTTATTCCAATGAAAATGACATTAAATGAATCAGAAATACTCTCTCTACATAGTTAATGTGGTAAATGACTATTCTCTGTGTTTAATGAAGTCTCTACAGAGGTGTGTAGAGGCCCATCTCCATGTTCTAGTGGTACATTGTGTTATCGTCTTAGAAGACGAGCAGAGGGGTAGAAAACCTTTGAAATCCTTTTTTTTAAATACATTTTTATTTAGCATTTTCCACTAACAGATTATTCCTTGACATTGAAACCCTTTTTATGTGAGCGCAGCTGAAAACAGTTATGCTGGTGAGAGAAGCTCTAAAACTGGCCTTCCTTTGAGCCACAAGTTTGAAGAACAACATTAATATTTACAATGAAAATCATTATTTCTAACCTCGTCAATGTCTTGACTTTATTTTGTATTAATCTTGTATTCATTTAATAAATAAGAGTTTTCATGGAAAACACAAAATTTTCTCGGTGACCCCAAACTGTTGAACGGTAGTATACATGATGTACACTATACACTATTTTATAATGATACTTCCTACGGGATGACAGTAGATTTCATTTACAGGGAATAGAAGCAACAACAGGAAAATCTATTGGATCTAATACAACCCTGAAAACACATTATGTTTGGAGAGATCCTTTTTGTTGAGGCTGTGTTGGTGAGGTGTTACTCAGCCGTATAGTTATTGTTATAAATGGAAACCTTGTTGCTATGTGGCCCACAAGGTGCAACATTCGTTCCAGATGAAATGTGTGTGGGATTACCTCTCTGGATTAAATACCGTCCCGCTGCTGAGAAATCTTTGTCTGAATTGCGTGTGTTTTCTTTTTGTGGTGGAAGTACAGACAAAGTCACAGGAGAAATTGACCGAGTTCATTCTGATTAGCTTTGTCTCAGTCGTAGGTTTGGATCTCGAATGCACGGAAAAAATGTACACGTGAAAAGCTGGGAAATAAAATGAAGGCAATCAAAATAAAACCCCGTTCAGAAATCAGACATTTGCATACATTAAAGGGGACATATTATGCCTATTTTCCCACAAGTTGATGTGGTTCCTTGGTGTCTTGATGAAATGTTTGTCACATATTTTGGTCAAAATACCACAAGAATCCTTTCAAACAGCCTTTGTACCTGTCAGAAACACCTCCCCACAGACTGACCTGTTCTGAGTGCCTGTCCCTTTAAATGCTAATGAGCCAGCTCCCCCCTCCAAGGCCATGTAGCCACACCCCCTACATGGGCGTGCTTCAACATCTACGTAGACCTTGGTGGTGATCCCATTGGACGACCTCTAGCAGATCGTTTCTGACGTAGAGGAACCACAACAAGACAGGGGAGTTGTTTTTTTCCAGAGTTTTTGTGTTGGGAGACATGCCAGATACCCACATTAACATATAGAAGCACTAAAAAAGTGGAATGTTCATAAAATGTCCCCTTTAAGACTCGGGAGCTCTGGAGGACACGGGACAAGTGTCCACTGAAAGGGAGGAGAAGGACGAAGAAACCAATGGGAATTTCTTAAACCATTTCCATAATCTGTACCCTTCAACATATGTAAGCGTGTATCTGCATCTAACCTTGTTTCCCAGGTATAGACCAGGTGCGTTCCAGTAGTAGGCGGAGCCAAGATCCTTCTCCACGTCCGAGTGCCGGGCGCTGAGGTACGGAGGCGTCTGCCTGTGGACGGACCACACGCGTCCCCCCGTCTCCCCGAGCAGGTGCCATCCTGTCAGGGTGCTCTCCTGAAACACAAGATTGGGGAAGAAGTAGTTCAGGATTCACTTTCAGCTCCATCCCCCGAGACAACAAGCGTTTACATCGATCCCCCGTTGCAGGAGAGTGTCGGATTCTCCAGCCAGGAGTTAGCTTTCAACTTGTTAGGGAGGGTTTTCTGCAACGCCGCCCCTCACTTACACGGGAGCGAGGCGTGTAGAGATGTGAGATATAGCCATCAGTGAACCGATTCACACGACGGCTGGAGACAATTGCACTGAGATTCTTTCTAAAGAACACTCGGAGGGTTTCACACACAACTGACCGGCGTGCTTAAGTCCAGATGAACGCTCGCCGGGCGCACAGCGCCTGTTCCCGTCTCGTTTGACGGGGAACGTACCGACGCCAGTGAGTCACGTTCACTGAGGATTAGATTTAAAATCTGCCATGCTTTAATCATAATTCCGAATGTGGCACGCTGTAAGAAAGGACTGGATGTTTAAGATGTGTCGCTCTGCTAGTTCTACAACACAACTCGACGTCTGTGCACTTTGTCTTTCATCCAGAATCACTACCGATATATATGTATTATATATATATATATATATATATATATATATATATATATTTATATATATCTATATATATATAATAGATATATATATATATATATATATATATATATATGTACTATACAAACCATTATTATATATATATATAATATATGTATATAATATATACTGTATATATATATATATATATAATAGATATATATATATATATATATATATAATAGATGTATATATATATGTACTATACAAACCATTATTATATATATATAATATATGTATATAATATATACTCTATATATATATATATATATAGATATATATAATATATACTGTATATATAGATATAGATATATCTATATCTATATATATAGATATAGATATATGTACTATATAAACCATTATTATATACATCTATATATTATATAGATATATATATATAATATAGATATATCTATATCTATATATATATAGATATATATTTATGTACCATATAAACCCAAACATATATGTATGGTTCTGCCAGAATAGCTTTTTAAGTGTTAAAATAATACATTTTGGGATAGTTTACGGTCTCAATCGATGGAAATGAAAGGTTATGTCTCCACAAATGTCAAAATGTGTTCAACGGGTTTGTACATGTCACATTTCAGCCAGGAAGTCTTGTAACTGACACCTAGGTAGAGAGGTTTTTTTTTTCTCAAATTGTGTGTGTGCGTGTGTGTGTGTGTGTGTGTGTGTGTGTGTGTGTTTAAAAGGGGAAGCCAAGGTCAGGTTAATTGCAACGACAGATGTGTGTCTGGCTGTCTCTCGTTCACACACACACAAACACACACACAAAAACACACACACACACACACACACACACACACACACACACACACACACACACTATCGGTGTCTAAATCAGGGCTGTCATCCTGTCAACGTCTCCTCTCCCCTCCTCTCCTCCCCTGCCTGTCAGTCAAAACCTGTTTTCCTCTTTTCACCTCTCTCCTCTCCTCTTGTCTCCTCCCTCCGCCGTCTCGTCCTCCCTCCGTCTCGTGTCTCCTCTCTTACCTCTTTCCAACCCATCTTCCCCCCTTTTCTCTCACTGCCACCGCATTCAATCCACAGCCTTGTTTATTTGGTAAAGGTGTGTCTTATTGCTACCCACCAATGCTTCTAAAGTTTGCTATTAAGATTCTCTCTTTATATTTCGTGTCTCGTGTCAGGCGTTCTCTGCACCTGGAGGATATTTATTAAACGGGTTTCCTGTCAACCGAGAAACTTATGTTTGGTAATGAGTGAAGCGATGCTCTTGCACGTGTGTGCAGCATGTCCTACGTTGTGATAGGTCCATGTGGAAGCAGAGCACTGGCTGGACACGCCCATACAGGAGCACTTTTCGCAGCCCCGTCGACTGTCCCCTCGGAGGTTGTAGAAGCCCAGTTTACAGCGGTCGCAGTTTTCTCCTTCCACGTTTTCCTGCAGCAGAAAAAAGACAGAGAGAGAAAGATGGAGCCGTTTACGAGCTGCCCTCAGACCGCCGTTATGAGCACAGAGCTTGTTATTGCAGCGGTAATGTGTGGAGAATGACGATGGCGGGGCGAGGAAGGGGAGCACGTAAAGGGGGGGGGGGGGGGGGGGGGTACCTTGCACACGCAGGGAGTTACGCACGGGTCCTCGTTGGTGCTTCCCTCCACGCTGCAGTTACAGCGCTGGCAGGACGGGAAGCCGATGTAACCGACAGCACACCTGGAGACAAACGAGTGTCATAACGATGTTCACTAGAACGGCACTCGGTAGAGCGCATACCTTCACATGTCACACGATTGGGCATTGAAGTATGAACATGTTGCACGAGTTGCATGACAATTGGATATAAATTGGCCGCACTATGGTAAAAAGAAGATGTTGACCTTTTAATAAGATAAGATAAGATAAGATATTCATGTATTAGTCCCACAGTGGGGACATGTCAGGATCACAGCAGTGGGTGTACATTAGAGCATTAATACAAATAAAAGATACAAATAAAAAACACAAAACACAATACTATATACTAATACTACTACTAAAATACTAAATACTAATACTAAATACTAATACTAAATACTAAAATACAAAAAAATACTAAATACTAAATACTAAAATACAAAAAAATACTAAATACTAAAATACTAAAAAATACTAAATACTAATACTAAATACTAAAATACTAAAAAATACTAAATACTAAATACTAAAATACTAAAAAATACTAAAAAATACAAAATACTAATACTAAAATACTAAAAAATACAAAATACATAATACTAAATACTAAATACTAATACTAAAATACTAAAAAATACTAAATACTAAAAAATACTAAATACTAAAATATACTAAATACTAATACTAAAATACAAAAAAATACTAAATACATAATACTAAATACTAATACTAAAATACTAAAAAATACTAAATACTAAATACTAATACTAAAAGGGGAAAACAAAGTAAAGTGTTGAGTAAAGTGTTGAGTTTGTCAGGATCTCAGCGATGTACTGCAGCTGTCAGCTGAAGGAGGAGCTGTGTTCCTCTCCAGGGGTGGGATGACCTTGACTTTGACCTTTGAACCGATCAATCCCAAAATCTAATCAAATGGTCCCCCTAATAACCAATCATCCCACCAAATTTCATGCGATTCGGTTTAATACTTTTTGACTTATGCGAATAACACACATAGAAATACACGGCGATCAAAACATGAGGGTGTTGAGTATTAGAGCGGCCTTCCTGCGACCACAAGGTCACAGGCCGTTGCCCCTAACAACCGCTGTGTGCATCCTGAGTGAGTCGCTGAACCATTAGTGTGTAGCAAACAGCTGAGGCGACCACATGTATGCACAATGTTGGAGGAAATGTAATGTGTGGAAGAAACCCTCCCTAATGAGGAGGAAAGAAGTGATTTTAAAGACGTCTGATCTGAGTGGAGGTCATTAAAAAGTGTGGGGGAAAGTTGTATCAGCTTTTAAATTAGATTAGATTACATTCAACCGGAATGAGACCCAGGGGGAAGTTGAAGAACAAGATGATACAAACAAGCGCGTTTAGCAATAAGAGATAATGATATTAGAACGAGTCATTTAAGATGAAGAAGCTTGTTGACAGATTTACACGTCGGACACAAAGCATTTTGTGTTTCTTTTGATTCACCGATCGCGATTTTAACCTCAAGTTTGGAGAAACGTGACTTCTTGATGACATCAGGCTTTCTTCAGGTCCATTAGAATTACAAGAATGTCAAATATCAAAGAACGGCGTGAGGTACAAAACCAAGTGTGTGTGTGATAGTATATATCATCAAAGATCTTAATGGAAACTTTCTGGCAATTTCCAAACACTAATTGGAACAGACAACAGTTGAAAGGTTCGGCTCACCTGTCACAATGTGTCTGCCTCTTTTTCTCTACGTGTGTGTGTGTGTGTGTGTGTGTGTGTGTGTGTGTGTCTCACCTGTCACATCGCAGACCCCCAAAACCCTCGTTACACCGGCATGACCCTGCTGGCTGAGCTGTCAATCAAACACACACAAAATACACACACAAATCTCTTAAAACAGAGTGAGACACAACGGGTATCTCTATTGAAGAGCTCCTCATAAAAAACATGACAGATACAAAGAGGAGTAAAATTATCTCTAATGTAAATATTTGTTTTCAATAACAGAAGCCTCACAGCAGAACTGGACTAAGCCAACCCCAAAGGAAATCAAGCGGGACTGAATCAATGACATGTTGAAGTTATTGCAGTATGTACACGACCGTTCAAAAGTTTGGGGTCACCCAACGAGACAATTTCGTGTTTTCCATGAAAACTCACTTTTATTTATCCAATGAATGTCAAAATGAATAGAAAATATAGTAAATACATTGACACGGTTAGAAATAATGATTTTTTATTTTAAATATGAATCGTGTTCTTCAGACTTCAAGCTCAAAAGGAAGGCCGGTTGAAAAGCTTCTCTGACCAGCGTAACTGTTTTCAGCTGTGCTAACATAACAAAAGGGTTTTCTAAAATTCTGCCCCCCCGTTAGTCTTCTAAGGCGATAACACAATGTGCCATTAGAACACTGGAGATGGGCCTCTATACAACCGTGTAGATATTTAATTGTATTATAACAGGTGTTTCAACCTAGAATAGTCATTTACCACGTTATAAATGTATAGAGTGCATTTCTTTATAATTTAATGTTATCTTCATTCAAAAAACATGCTTTTCTTTGAAAAATAAGGACATTTCCATGTGACCCCAAACTTTTGAACGGTAGTGTATGATGTTTTAATTGAACTAAATCATTGAACATGTGCTTGCGTTCCCTGAAAGCCTCTGTACGCGTCTACTATGTCAAAACGATAAAACGACATCCAAAAAGAAGACGACTGACACACGTAAGGACGGACGAAAAGACTCAAAAGTGTATTAGCGTACTGGGCGTCGCCTCGCTTGAATCCGCGACGCATGATTGGCTGATGGAGCCGTGCGAGTCACATGTGCAGGGGACGCAGGGGTCCTCGTCCTCAGGGCTCACCTGGGGAAGAAAACAATCGTTTTTATAGACCCTCACTTAATGATAATCAGTTCAAATAAGGAACAGGTGCGTGCGCGTCTGTGACGTACCCCAGCAGGTCTGTAGTATCCATCGACGCACGTCTGACAGTTGATTCCAGCTGTGTTGTCGCGGCAACCGATGCAAACTCCACCTCCTCTGTTTTGACCTTGGACGTTCAGGCTGAGTGACAGATCCGCCACGGTCTGATTAAAGTGGCACTCGTCGGCCTTAGCGTGGCAGTTGCACTCTGAAAGAACACACACACACACACACACACAAAGAGTTGACGCTGTAATTGATAGGATTGTTGAGCTCCGCCCCCACCTCCTCCACCCCAACACAGAGGGGCGCTCCTTTAACCCTCTGGAGCTCCAGCCGACAGGTTTGAAAGGTCTTGTTTTTTAAAAATCGCTAGAATTACGCCGCTTGTACATAACATGTGGAGTCCCGTTTGTTCCAATATTGTGAACACGTGGGATATTTTTATTTATTTATTTTACAGTTTTTTATAGAAGAATAGAAATATACTTGATTTATGCCCAAGGGGAAATTTGTCGACACAGAAGCACCAATAAACTAAACACACGAGAATAAAATATAAATATAAGAAAGAAAGAAACAGTGACTGTACACAAAGTATACAAAATGAAATATAAAATACAAAATAATATATATATATATATATATATATATATATATATATATATATATATATATTTTGCACACTGTCTATATATATATATTTTATATATATTTTATTTAATTTTACATTGCTGTATTTACATATATGTTGTATATATACATATATATTTTATTTTATTAGGTATTTTATATTTCACTTTGCATATTATACTTTATGCACAGTCACTTTCTTTCTTATTTCTATATTTTATTGTATTTGGGGATTAATAAAGTATTTTTCTATTTCTATTCTATATGCAAATACAGCAGTGTAAAATGAAATAAAATGTAGGCAGTGTGCACGATGCAAAGTGTGTGTATGTGTGTAGTGTAAATGAAAAATATAAATAAATGTTGCGTTTCTTTTATGATTTATGGTATTACAGCTCCTTTGGGATTTCCCTCTACTTCTCGCTGTAATTGAGCCGTTCCCATCGAGGTGCAGGACTTCCGTGTTGCAGTCAAATGTGACGGGAACAAAACAAGAAAACAGAAACGGCTCGGGGTCCAGGGGGTTAATGGATTTACTTCTTTAAAGTAGCAGTTTATCAAACATCAAAGACGGTTCTGAAGACAGTACCCTCGGGTTCAAACCGACCAGGAGCAGAATGTTATCTCAACGGCCCAGAGAGAAGGAGAGGGCCTTCGCTAGCCCTGTCTCCTAGCCCTGTCTCCTAGCCCTGTCTCCTAGCCCTGTCTCCTACCCACTGAGCTTGTCTACACTTCACAAATAAAAGCACCGTGTTGTTCTACAAAGTCATCGTGGAAACGATGTATAAGATCAGGGGGTCGCCCATTTGAGTAGCAGATCCATTAAATGGGAAATCACAGCACAGTGTTTCATAAGGGGTGGAATACTGTGAGGAGTTCACCTCTCTGGAAAGTTACAGTATCAGGGTTCTTACACATTTTCACCAATTTCATGACTTTAAACCAAATGTCCACGACTAAGCTGAAATCTCGGTATAAACATGAACAATTTAGAAAATGTTGTGCGTTTTTGAGCGTCTTTCTTTAAAATACACATCAATTATTTCAAACTCGGCGTAAATGAACATGTGATTAAAACACATTTCCATGATTTTTCCAAAACTTTTATGATTTGAGTTTCTGATATATGGATAGATATGTCATATGTGCATATATAGCTGGGTAGAATAATCATAAATTAAAACACACATGTTGTATGTACAGGGTTCTTACACATGTTGACCAGTGGATTTCCAGGACTTTAAACCAAATGTCCATGACCAAACTAAAATCTCGGTATAAACATGAACAATTTAGAACATTTTTCGTATATTTTAAGGGTCTTTCTTTAAAAAATACATTACTTATTTCAAACTCGGCGTAAATTAACATGTGATAATAACACATTTCCATGACTTTTCCAATTTTTTTATGATTTAAGTTTTTTCCATGACTTTTCCAGGCCTGGAAATGACCATTTTAAAATGCCATGACTTTCCCAGGTTTTCCACGACCGTCCGGACCCTGCAGTATGATGCCAGTCCTCTATGGTGGAATAACAACGGAGACAATATCTCTCTTATCTCCTGAACAATCCCGCCGGTAACCTTTCGCTGGATGGGCTGAAGCCGCCGCGCTCGGTTCCTTTACTATTGAGCCGGTCGTCGTCTCGCCACCTCAGGGTCGAGGCAGAAATATGTGTTATACGTGTTATCGCACCAGTAAAACTACAGAGCCTGTTATTTCGAGCAGCCTCCACCTTGAAGCCTGTGCAAAACCAAATAAAGATTACATGTTGTAATCCTAGTTTTACGATGACAGGCTCTGACCTCATTGCTCCTCATCCACAGTTGATGAAGGTTAATGGATGCAAAGGTGACTTTTTATGGCTTTATGCCGTCTCATTGCTGTAAGGCGGGTGTTAATACATTATCACAAATGTAGCAAGAGAACTTAGGGATTTCTTTTTTTTATGTGACTGTTCACTGCAAAAATGTATATCTAAGTAAAATGAAATATCTCAAATTAAGGCAATCTATGCTCGTTTTTTGACTGGCAAGATATTTCTTCTTACAAGGCAGTTTTAATGTTGGAGCATTTCACTTGTTTTAAGAAATCTTGGCAAGTCAAATTTTCCTGTTTTGTTGGCAGATAATTTGGCTTATTTCAAGTAATATTCCCTCATTTTATTACTTTTTTTCCTTGTTTTTTTAGGCTGAATTTTTGCAATTCAATTCAGTTTATTTGTATAGCCCAGTTTCACAAATTACAAATTTGTCTCAGAGTGCTTTACAATCTGTACACATAGACATCCCTGACCTTTGACCTCACATTGGATCAGGAAAAACTCCCAAATAACCCTTCAGGGGGGGGAAAGTGAAGAACCCTTCAGGAGAGAACAGAGGAGGGTCCCTCTCCAGGATGGACAGAACAATAGATGTCATGTGACCAGAAGGACATATTTAGAGTTAAAATACATTCAAGGAATCTGCAGTGTTGGTTTTTGGCTAAGTAGGAATTCTGGGTAATGGTGTGTAAGTCGAGTGTGTAATTTGTCGTCGTGTTTCTCTTACCCTCGCAGACGTGTCGAGTGAGGAAGGTTCCTGCCATCCAGGGCTGCTGGTTGTAACCAGGGCAACAGCGATCACAGCTCGGCCCGCATGTGTTGTGTTCACATTCACAGCTAAACTTCTACACACACACACACACACACACACACACACACACACACACACACAAGAAATGCATGAATAAAAGGTTCACAGGTTTGTCAATTACACAGACATGAGCAACTGTGTTTAAATACATGGATTGTGTATTGGGTTAAGTGTGGAAACGATCACAGTAAGAGTCAAATTTGATTTGCTGCAATCTGTCAGGCGTCTGGTGAACGACGAATACACACATCTCAAAATGTGTGTCCCTCGGCTTGATGTACATGTGGCTCAATCCTGCATACCATTGTGAGGATGAAGGTATTCTAACAGGCTTGGTGGAGCAGACAGAGATGTCCCATGTGCTTTGCCTTTTTCTTATCATACACAATGTTAAAATCAACTGTAACTGTCTGGAAATCCTACGAGGATATGTTGGTAGGATGAGGGTTAAACATGTCGGTTACAACCTGCTAAATAAATGATTGTACTTGTATTTAAATACTAGCTTCAAAAGAAAGTTGTAATTATGTATGACAAGCTGCTTAAAGCTAATGCTAGTAAGTGTAACATAATATAGTATATATCGTAATTCCCTTATCTATTTTATGTAGCGATGAAAACGACTCCATCAAAGACTATTTATTCAGATGTCTTGCCAAAACATTTAGCTTTGCCCACTAGTATGTTTTACAGAGTAGAGCAGGGGTGTCAAACTCATGGCCGCCCTCTTAAAGGGCCGGAAACAATTTATAAACTCCTCGAACATATTGTCGAATAACTCTCTTTGCATTTGATTATTGTTTATTTGAGCGTTGAAATATTGTACGTAAGAAAATGTCTCTAATATTACAACATAAATCCATTTCATTTGAACCCTTCAAAATAAAAGCACAAAAAAAAAAAAATGTTCTTCAATTTTTCAAGAAAAAGGGGATTATATGTCCTTCAAGTCGTCAGGGGCCACATAAAATGATGCGGCGGGCCAGATTTGGCCCGTGGGCCTTGTGTTTGACACCCGTGGAGTAGAGCATGAATGCATCATAATGCAAAGCAATGCAACCTATGGCAATGTTAGCTGTTAGCTGTGGAAATGGAGGACTACATGACCTATTGAAGCAACATTGTATTCACAGAAGAGCCACCGCCAATGAAATCTAGTCGGTCGTCAACAATTGGGTTCACTGTAACTCTCCCAGGAGAGAAAATAAATTAAAAACTAAACGCAGTCAAAGAATGCCTCAGAAAATGTGCCAAATTCAAGGTTCAGTAATTCAATTTAGGACTTTCTGAATACTGGTTGATGTGTAGAGGGTGCCAGATTTAACTGAGAGGAGAACAGTACAGCGAGAGCCAACTTTGGATTTGTTGGCACGAGTGAATTTGCCCTTTTTATCTGAGACTCTGGCTGCGGGCCGTCTCTGTGCTGAGCTAACAAATGTTCTGCAGGCGATCATCAACGGATCCTCTCACGGGCCTCCACCTTGTTCAGATCCTACATGTCCGCCCAGGACTTTACTGCACAGATGGACGTGAACATCTATCAAAGTAGAGGAGCTCAATGTTCTTTTGGGAACAGAGCAGGACACAGTTGTAACTCTGATTTACACTACCGATCAAAAGTTTGGGGTCACCGAGAAAATGTTGTGTTTTCCATGAAAACTCACACTTTTATTTATTAAATGAATACAAGATTAATACAGAATATAGTCAAGACATTGACAAGGTTAGAAATAATGATTTTCACTGTAAATATTAATGTTGTTCTTCAGACTTGTGGCTCAAAGGAAGGCCGGTTTTAGAGCTTCTCTCACCAGCATAACTGTTTTCAGCTGCGCTCATGAAAAGAGTTTCAATGTCAAGGAATAATCTGTTTGTGGAAAATGCAAAATAAAGGGTTTCAAGGGGGTCCTACCCCTCTGCTCGTCTTCTAAGGCAATAACACAATGTACCACTAGAACATGGAGATGGGCCTCTACACACCTCTGTAGAGACGTCATTAAAAAACAGAGAATAGTCATTTACCACATTAACTATGTAGATAGAGTATTTATGATTAATTTAATGTCATTTTCATTGGAGAAAACAGTGCTTTCTTGTCTTTTTTCTAAGTGACCCCAAACCTTTGAATGGTAGTGTATATCATTCATATTTACAAACTTACAGAGTAAAAACACATTTCAAAATAAGTGATTTAGACTCTTAAATACATTATTCTACTTACATGTGAACATTAGAACCAAACATATGTTCTGAAGCAGTGTTTTCCAGATGTTGTCATTTTAAATCCCTTCCAATTTTAGTTTGAGCATGATTCAACAGGGACATCAAATGAAATAAAATAAATGTTAAATGTTGTATTACTGTTCCAGCAAGTTTAAAATCACAGCGGATTAATTCCTCCCTGTACTAAAAGTGGATGACTAAGTGCACCGGTTGGAAAAATGGTCAAATATGGTTTGGATTTTTTTTTGTGCAAAAACTTCTTTTACAAAATAAATGGTCATAATTGGTTCGCCTTTCTGAGGCAATTTAAAACCCACATTCAATATGGCCTGGAGAGATGAAAAGGAATATGAAAGAAAAAGAAACTGGAGCTCTTTACACATCAGTGACACAACGTATGAATGACATCATCACCGAGGGACCAGACACCTGTGACACATCGGAGCTAGTCTCCGTGGTTCAGCCTCAGGACATGTAAAGGACACAAGGCTGTGTGTGTGTGTGTGTGTGTGTGTGTGTGTGTGTGTGTGTGTGTGTGTGTGTGTGTGTGTGTGTGTGTGTCTGTCTGTGTCTGTGTCTGTGTATGTGTGTGTGTGTGTGTGTGTCTGTGTGGGCGTGTGTCTGTGTGGGTGTGTGTCTGTGTGTGTGTGTGTGTCTGTGAGTGTGTGTGTGTGTGTCTGTATGTGTGTGTCTGTGTGTGTGTGTGTATGTGTGTCTGTGTGTATCTGTGTGTGGGTGTGTCTGTGTCTGTGTGTGTGTGTATGTGTGTGTCTGTGTGTGTATATGTGTGTGTCTGTGTCTGTATGTGTATGTATGTGTATGTATGTGTGTATATGTCTGTCTGTATGTGTCTGTGTGTGTGTGTATGTGTGTGTATGTGTGTGTGTCTGTGTGTGTGTCTGTCTGTATGTGTATGTATGTGTGTATATGTCTGTCTGTATGTGTCTGTGTGTGTATGTGTGTCTGTGTGTGTATGTGTGTGTGTGTATGTGTGTGTGTCTGTGTGTGTGTGTGTATGTGTGTCTGTGTGTGTATGTGTGTGTGTGTGTGTGTGTGTGTGTGTGTGTGTGTGTCTCGTGAGCAAGACAGAGAAAGATCAGGTGTCTGGTATCAAACACTCGACTGTTTGAAGTGACACGTGAGACAATGCTTCACTGTGTCACCTGTGTCCCCTGCAGACACACACACACACACACACACACACACACACAGAAAGTTTGATACAGGGCGGCAGATAAAACGCCGGCGCCCGAGGCCGGTCTATGCAACTGTTCCTGCAGGAGCTCCATTACCGCGGCGGTGTTGTTGCGTGGACTGAGAGGTGCAGAGGGGAGTATTTTACCTTGGTGGCCGTGTTGAGTGGACAAGCTTTGGCGTGGCCATAACAGATACACATCCCCCCGATGGAGATGTCCTTAATAGAGTAGTAGTACTGAGAAGAGAGAGAACGAGGACGCGTTAGAACGAGGAAGACAGCGTGTAGCATCATGGGCGGTTTAGCGGTTTAAGCGCCATCATTCTCAGACTATCCTCTCTTATATCGGTGGTGATGGAAACATAGATATTCTGAACTCATAAATGATGTCGCGGTGATGCGCTAACAGGCCTTGTGCCGACTGTCGGGGGCAACACTGGGTTCAATGTGTACATGAGATACTTTAACATGTAGGCAGGAGGAGCTGGGAACTGACCCGCTGCACATCCACAGCTACAGACCATCGTCACAGGACGTATATGCCGAAAGACACAATACATTAAGATAAGATAAGATATTCATGTATTAGTCCCACAGTGGGAACATGTCAGGATCACAGCAGTGGGTGTACATGAGAGCATTAATACAAATAAAAGATACAAATAAAAAACACAAAACACAATACTAATACTAGTACTAAAATACTAAATACTAATACTAGTACTAAAAAACTAAATAATAAATACTAATACTAAATTACTAAATACTAAATACTAATACTAAAATACCAAAAAAAATACTAAATAATAAATACAAAAAAATACTAAACACTAAAACTAAAATACAAAAGAATACTAATTATGACAAACTAATAAGAGTAATACCTAAATAGTTAAGGTTTTGGTTAGTAACTGCAAGGATTTAGTATCTGGTAGCATCGAGTCACACTCTGTAGAGCGCATACCTTCATATATCACAAGATTGGGCATTGAATTATGAACATGTTGGCATTAGTTGCATAACAATTAGATATAAATTGGTAAGAATAAGTTGTTGACCTTTTCATGACCTTGACCTTGACCTTTGATTCGATCGGTCCCCAAATCTAATCAAATGCTCCCCGGATAATAACCAATCATCCCACCAAATTTCATGCGATTTGGTTTAATACTTTTTGAGTTATGCGAGTAACACACATACAAATAAATACATAAATACATACATACATAAATAAATAAATAAATACACGGCGATCAAAACATAACCTTCCGCATGTTCAACGCGAAGGTGACTATCTGATGACTCAATGACACGCGTGGCTCACCCGTCTCGTCACGATGGGGTCCATGTCCTTGGTGTCGTGGAGCGTCAGGGTCATGAGGTCGGCGTTCAGGGTTCTGATTCGCTGAAACACCAGCCGGATGTAGCGGGCGGAGGTGAAGTTCAGCAGCGTGGGGGAGGGGTCAGCTGCACTGGGCCGGCCGTTGATCAGAGACGTGTGGATCTGTAGACGGACAGACGGACAGACAGACAGACAGGCAGACAGACACACACACACACACACAGAGAGGCAGACAGACAGACACACAGACACATAGACAGACAGACACACAGACAGACACACACACAGACACATAGACAGACAGACAGACAGACACATAGACAGACACACAGACACATATACAGACACATACACAGACACACACACAGACACATAGACAGACAGACAGACACAGACACACAGACAGACACACAGACACACACACAGACACATAGACAGACAGACACAGACACACACACAGACACATAGACAGACAGACACAGACACATAGACAGACAGACAGACATACACAGACACACAGACATATAGACAGACAGACACACAGACACATAGACAGACAGACACATAGATAGACAGACACACACACACAGACAGACACATAGACAGACACACACACACACACAGACAGACAGACAGACACACACACACATACAGACACACACACACACACACACAGACATACACACACACAGACAGACACACAGACAGACGGGTAAGTTCTGGCCATTAACAGCATTTATACTGAGACAAACTTGAAGGGTAGTTTTCGTGCGTTGCCGTGGCGATGGTGGTGATGGAGTGAGCAGCTTCCTCTGTGAAGCCAGAGAACAAACATACATGCAGACACACTTTGGTTCTAAAAACTCAAACGAACGGGCTGGGAAACAAACCCTTTGATTAAAGAGTTACAAAGTAGCAGATGAAGCCCGCAGCCTCCCGATGAGCCGCTTCCTGACAGTCACGGGCGACGATCTCTTTCAACACATTCTGCTTTCACATGCAACGAGACGAGGCGCCGGTACGGGTCGTGGTTTCTGTTTGCAGTCTGAGTTGTATGAACCAATCACATTTGAGCATGAAGGCACATGGTGGAGAAACCCATTGTCCAATGCAATCTCAGAGCCAATCGCCTCTCGTCTGACGAGCCGCTGATCGTTCACAACGCGGTCGTAACCGTCATCTCTCGCCTCGCATGGTAAGTTTCCACTCAGATTGTAAACAATGAGCAGCGCACGGAAAATTAAGTCTTGGCTTGGATGTCTGCTTACACATTCTGATCAATGCATTTCCAGGACTTTTCCATGACTTTTCCAGGACTTTAAACCAAATGTCCATGACCAAATTGAAATCTCGGTATAAACATGAACAATTTAGAACATGTTGTGTATTGAGAGCGTACGCCGGCTTATATTTTGTGCGTCTTTCTTTAAAAATACATATTATTTATTTCAAACCCGGTGTAAATGAACATGTGATTATAACATTTCCATGACTTTTCCAAAACCTTTATGATTTAAGTTTTTTCCAAGACTTTTCCAAGACTTTTCCCTGACTTTAAACCACATGTCCATGACCAAACTGAAATCTCGGTATAAACATGAAACATTTAGAACATTTAGTGTATTGATTGCGTACGCCGGCTTATATTTTGTGCGTCTTTCTTTAAAAAACATATAAATTATGTCAAACCCGGTGTAAATGAACATGTGACTATAACACATTTCCATGACTTTTCCCAAACTTTTATGATTTAACTTTTTTCCAGGCCTGAAAATGACCATTTTAAAATTCCATGACTTTTCCAGGTTTTCCATGACCTTACGGAACCTGACCCTAACCCCAGAAACAATCCTCAGACCTGATGGGTTCTGAGGCTGGTGATTGGTTAACTGGAACGTACCATCTACTCAGGTAAACATGGACTGATGCAAAGCATTTATTTTATTTTTAAACAACAAAATAACTATCCGATTCCTCTTTTACTGCAGGCACACACAACGTGTCATGCAAACACCCATTAGTGGATGTTTCCTCTCTTTTTTCCACAACGTGACATCCCTCACTCAATCACTCCTCAGAGGACCTGCTCTTGCACACTTGGCTCCTTTCCTTAAGACGTTAATTAAGGAAAGACGTGGCGGGATTCGACCAGCTCTGCATCGGGGCTCCTCGGAGAAGCACGGACAAGCGTGGGCTTTTCATTTTATCAAAACATAGAAACTGACATTTGGGATTTTATTGCCTTGTGCACGCAAATTCTTAATTTATATTCGGCATCCCCGATAATCAACGGGCGGCCGCGAGGAGTGTGAGGTCCTGTCTGCCTGTCCATCTGTCCGTCTCACTAATGCGGCCAAAAGCAACATTTGTGATCTGCAAAAAAGTCTAACAGAGTGGGCTGACTGTGTGTGTGTGTGTGTGCATGTGTGTGTGTGTGTGTGTAAAGGGGAAACACTTGATGGGTGCAAGCTGCACACTTGGAAGTAGCGAAGGCGGAGGTTGTGTGTGTGTGTGTGTGCGCGTGTGTGACGAGCGGTGGGGTGACATTGTGAATGTGTGTGTGTGCGATGCTGTGACACATCGCCTACGACTCATTACGGTTTCACTGTGATCAGACGGATAGGGAGCTGTCAACCACACACACGCACACACACATAGACACACACACACATTTTCAGACACCTCAGTCGACGCTTGCAGCTCATGACATGTCCCAGCTCGCACCCCTCTAGTGCACCCCCGCAGGACACACACACAAGAAGAAACACTGAACACATGCATACTGGCGACACACACACACACACACACACACACACACACACACACACACACACACACACAACAGCACCCATGTAAATGCGTATACATATTCAGACAGGCATCTACAATTAGTGGCCTGTGTGGGAGCTGTCGACGTGTGATGAGTTTGTTTCTACTGCATGTGTGTGTTTGTGTGTGTGTGTGTGTGTTTGTGCGAGTGTGTGTTCCTCTTCATTAATGTCAGTAATAGCAGGCCTGGCCTCCGCTCTTCCTGCATGCTCTCACACACACAGCTGATCAAAGCAGCAGAGCAGCACACAGCGCTGTGAACATGTGTGCGTGTTTTAATGCCACCGGTAGAGAAAACAAACTGATCTAGGAATTAATGTGAAAACTGTAACATTTCCCTATTTTACACGTTTCTATTTGATATGTTATTTGCGTTGATTATCTACAGTTGTATGTAGTGTCTTGTTAACTCATATCCTGCTGATTGCTGTCAGTCTGACGCCTCCTGTTGACCCCTGTGACCTCACCTCACCTCATTCCTTCTAATCAGTCACTTAGTATTTAAAAAATAATTCTTGAGCATTATAAATGTAATTAAAAACGTATTAATATGGAAAATGTATGTGGTAGTATATATAAATATATTTTATTTTTTATTTTGTTTGTTGTTTTTTTTAATTTATTTTATATTAATTTTCTGATTTATTTCAATTTCAATTTAGGATAAGCATTTTTTGCTTCTACCTATACCTTTTCAGTCTTTCTCATTTTTGTATATTTTATAGGATAATATTGTATTGTATTTGATTTGATTGATTAATCATCAATTAATTAAGTAACGGTTGATGGGGACAAGTTTTGTTGTTGTTTTGTTTATTGTTTTTTGTAAATATGTATGTGTGTGGATTTATGCGTGTGTGTGTGTGTATATATGTATATGGGTATGTGAATGTGTATGTATGTGTATGTATATGCGTATATATCAAAGTCAAAGTAGCTTTATTGTCAATTTCTACACATGTTAGGACATACAAGTAATCAAAAATATATATATATATATATATATTTGTGTATGTGTATATGTATATATGTTTGTGTATATATATGTATATATTTATATGGGTATATGTATATGATTCTCTGAATTAAGTTTTCTGGTGAAATCATAGGTTAGGACACTTATAAGCTTGATATCTTCATCCTCGACCCTTTCGGTTAGCCGCTTTCTTATTTGTTTAAATTTAGATTTTTGTATATTACCGAAATAAACTAAACTAAACTAAACTGACTGAATAAAATACACAAACAAACAAAACAAGTATGTACACCGATCACAACATCCCTCTCTTTCTCACACCGTCTCATTCACCTCCAGCCTCTGCCTCGCCTCCCTGATTTGGATTATTTTCGCACCTGCTCCATCAAAATCGTGCAGCCTCACCAGATCTACGCCATCCAAGTCAACCCAGAACTGAACCCAACCCTACTGAAGATGACAGTAACTCCTAAAGCTCCGGACGTTACCTCTCCGTTCTCCAGAGGATGGATCTTGGAATAATAAGACGTGCAGATGACTTCGTCGTCTCTGGTGTAGGACGGGGTCCCGGTCCGCGGGTTGATGTTGAACCTCGTCAGGCACTCCGTGTCCGTGATGGCGTAGTACTGCCAGGGTTCGTAGGTCACGCCGTCTATCGAACGCTCCAAGATCCAATTACCTGCGGGCAAAAATGTTGGTGAGGGAAATAATGAAGGAAGAGAAAAGATCAATAAGAGATTGTGACGGACCATTTCAAGGCTGCGCTCAGGTCACCCTACTTAAAATACATAGAAAATGGACAGAACATTCAATTCCATTCAAGTTATCAATAGCTTAGACCACAATTGTGGAATTACAGCTCGTTTAAATATGTGAGGAGAGTCCAGTTGATGGAAAGAAAAAAGAAAAATACACATAATACATGCAGACTGCTACCAACCTACATCAACTATGCAACTATCAGGACGTCACAGTGTTTTTTGTATTTAAAGACGCACGTTGGCTGATGCATAACATTTGACCATCTTTCTGTGTTTTCATTTACAAGTCTTAGTGTTGAAACGTCTTTGACATGTCATGTCATGTCATGTCATGTCATGTAATATGCTCCTTCAGTTCACCTCCTTCAGGTGAGTCACCCCTCATAAGCTCTGAAGGGGTTTGATGATCTATCGTGAGGAATGCTGAGCAACACTCAGACTCAAAGGGAGACAATCAGACGGGATCTGACGTCCTGGTTTATCTCACCATGCGTTAGCTAAGGTAAATGCTGCTTAGTAACTGAGAGAGAAACACAGCAACATGGACAGATATTAAGTTATCAGGCTCTTGATGTGTTGGATGCTGGGGTTTTAAACTCAAAGAACAATTGTATTGTATTGTTTGTGTGGGTGTATATACACATATATGTTTCATTTTATATACATATATACTTTTATATACATATATACTTTTATATTTTACTTGTATACATCTATATCTTTTATCCCTGTTTTTTATATTTTATATTTTACTTGTATACATCTATATCTTTTATCCCTGTTTTTTATATTTTATATTTTACTTGTATACATCTATATCTTTCATCCCTATTTTTATATATTTTATATTTTACTTGTATACATCTATATCTTTCATCCCTGTTTTTTATATTTAATATTTTACTTGTATACATCTATATCTTTTATCCCTGTTTTTTACATTTTATCTTTTACTTGTATACATCTATATCTTTTATCCCTGTTTTTATATATTTTATATTTTACTTGTATACATCTATATCTTTTATCCCTGTTTTTTATATTTTATATTTTACTTGTATACATCTATATCTTTCATCCCTGTTTTTTATATTTTATATTTTACTTGTATACATCTATATCTTTCATCCCTGTTTTTATATTTTTATATTTTACTTGTATACATCTATATCTTTTATCCCTGTTTTTTATATTTTATATTTTACTTGTATACATCTATATCTTTCATCCCTGTTTTTTATATTTTATATTTTACTTGTATACATCTATATCTTTCATCCCTGTTTTTTATATTTTATATTTTACTTGTATACATCTATATCTTTTATCCCTGTTTTTATATATTTTATATTTTACTTGTATACATCTATATCTTTTATCCCTGTTTTTTATATTTTATATTTTACTTGTATACATCTATATCTTTCATCCCTGTTTTTTATATTTTATATTTTACTTGTATACATCTATATCTTTCATCCCTGTTTTTTATATTTTATATTTTACTTGTATACATCTATATCTTTCATCCCTGTTTTTTATATTTTATATTTTATTCTTGTGTGTTTAGTTTATTGGTGCTACTGTGACGACAAATTTCCCCTTGGGGATTAATAAAGTATCTATCTATATATATCTATCTATCTATCTATCTATCTATCTATCTATCTATCTATCTATCTATCTATCTATCTATCTATCTATCTATCTATCTATCTATCTATCTATCAATTGGCACGTGACCATTCAAAATGTTTAAGTAAAGATATTGGAACGTATTGGAACATTGTGGGAGGATCGTATAATCAAAAGCTTTTCAAATCTGCATTTCACCATAAATACTGAAAATAAGTCCCTCGCTGGCTTTTTAATCACATCGTCGTCATCTTGACACCTCAAACACAAACTGGGAAGCGGAGGCTGACCTGGCCGAGGGGAGTTGGCTGCCTTGAGGATCATGTAAGCGATCTGGAAAACCTGGAAAACACAGAGAGGGTAGAATGCAGAGCAGTGTTTACATATCAGACACAGGCACCAGCAGGACAACGTTGGTCTCACAGATCACGATGGTTATCTTCTTCATCTCGATGCTCAGTTTAAACCCATCGTGATACCGGACTATTGTTCTCGCTGCCATCTTAGTGTTATTGGATCTGCTGATATGAAATCAAACTCAGGTCAGTAAGTTTCTTTTTTGACAACTTTCAGCAAAACAAATAAATGGACCGGTTAAAGGGATGAGATTGGTTTGAACTACCGTTTCAAATCTACATTACAGGGTTCTTACACATGTTGACCGATGGATTTCCAGGACTTTAAACCAAATGTCTCTCTCTGATCATTTGGAGATAATACAGACCTATGATAGCAGAAATAAAGAATGAGTCGAATCAGTGTTAATAATAACAGTTATGTCCAACTCTATGTATTTGAATGTGTTGTTTATGTTGACAAGATTAATTACTGTACTATACTTTCTAGATTTAAAGGGTGACTTTGGTATTTCTCAAACTGGATCCTATTTTTCTGCAAATGTAATGTAATAATATACTTTTGTGTACCATCTTTTTCTGATGTGTAGCTCTATCATTGAATGTGTTGCGCAATAATGTGTTCAAAGTTCCTACAAGTGCTTTCATTAAACACTTGAAAGGTTTATTTATATGACTTTAAACCAAATGTCCATGACCAAACTGAAATCTCATTATACATATGAAAAATCAAGAACATGTTGTGTATTGAGAGCGTACGCCGGCTTATATTTTGAGCATCTTTCTTTTAAAAAAACATATTAATTATGTCAAACTCGGTGTAAATGAACATGTGATTATAACACATTTCCATGACTTTTCCAAAACTTTTATGATTTAAGTTTTTTCCATGACTTTTCCAGGCCTGGAAATGATCATTTTAAAATGTCATGACTTTTCCAGGTTTTCCATGACCGTACGAACCCTGTTACATTTCATTACATTACATTTAGCTGACTTGTAATCATGTTACATTCATACACCGTAGACCACAGCTACAGGGAGCCAATCAGGGTTAAGTGTCTTGCTCAAGGACACATCGACCAGGGCGGGGATTGAACCACCGACCCTCAGTCGCCCTGTAAGCACCTCCCACTGATACTACAGCGGATGTCTGGAACCTTGTTTGTCACTCACACTGAAAACATAAAAGACGCTGAACTTCTTTCTATCAGGAGCATTTAGTTGAGATTCTTCGACACTAACAAATCTTTTTGAGTCACCGCTGACCAATCTAATGTTGCACATTGCATTGTGGGAAAGCATCAGAAGGCATTCATAAGTCCATCAGCGCCTCTGGTGTTATTCCCCATTCAGGGATTATTTGATTAGAGGCTACACACACAGCATCAGGCATTGATGTTCCCTAATGTTCAGCTTTTGAATATATGAAATGAAAACTGATTATTTGTTAATAATAAAACAACTATTAGTGTTTCGACACTTTGATTTATTTCGGTTTGATCACTCGACACACACACACACACACACACACACACACACACACACACACACACATTGGATGTGGGTCAAATGCTGCCTCCCTGCCTCTCTCCTCCGCCCCGTCTTTCACCCCATCTCTCAGAGTATATCTTTTTTTATTCCCGTGATGTGGGAAGCAGTGTCACATTGCAGCAATTAGAATAGGGAGAAAGCTACCAAGTGAGTGTGTGTGTGTGTGTGTGTATGAGTGTGTGAGTGTGTGTGTGTGTGTGTGTGTGTGTGAGAGAGAAAGTGTATTTCAGGGTAACCTTATAGCAGTCATTCAAACCCCCTACAAAGACTCAATGTTACTTGTATTCCCACCAAGGTCGGATGTGTGTGTGTGTGTGTGTGTGTGTGTGTGTGTGTGTGTGTGCGTGTGTGTGTGTGTGTGTGTGTGTAAGAGGGCTCTCAGCAGTATCGTGTAGTATGGTGACAGCTTTGAGACAGCTCGGCAGCTCCAACAGCTAAACTTAGATGAACAGAGTTAACTAATGCAATGTTTGTGCAGTTGTGTGTGTGTGTGTGTGTGTGTGCGTGTGTGTGTGTGTGTGTGTGTGTGTGTGTGTGTGTGTGTGCAAGTTTGCAGTGTCGTATCCTGTGTTTTGATCAGATTTGGGCTCACACCAGAGATTTCTTTTGCCTTTTAGACTCGACAAAGCATCAACAAATAAAGACGTCAATAAGAAGGAACAACAACAACAAATGAAAAGGGTTCCTTAATAAATGTTCATCTTGCATCTGTGATATTTAATGTCTGGCAGGTATGTTTACGATGAGTTTATGACGGACCATATTACCAACGTTTGGCATGTAATCACTTTTTTTACTCATCTTCTATTTTTTACTGCTGACTGGTTTGGAATATGTGAGTCTATCGAAGGAATCGTAAAAAAAAAAAAAAAGAATAACAAATGTGAAATCTCTAAAACTGAATTTGCACAATAGCGCGGAAATATTGTTGTCATCCCGTCGTCTTGCTCTGAGGCCGGTTTTCATTTCAAGTCCAACTGAAATCAGAACTAGTCTTTCCTTTCGGGGGAAACTAATGATGTCAATGTGATTTCTAAACTAAACTACATTTTTCATTAACCCTCCTGTTACCTTTGGGGTCAATTTGACCCCATTCGATGTTTAAAGTCTCAAAATATATGATTGACATCATGTTTTTGCTTCATATTTCGCATCTTTTCCTGATTTAAAGAGGAAAACTGGGTAAATATAACATTAACATGATTACATGTTTTTAATGTCCTATACACACACTAGAGCACAACGGTGTTCTTTGGGGTCGATTTGGCCCCAGGCGTAAATATCAACATTTTATCGACCTATTTTATAGGTTTTGGTTGTTTTGGATGATATTGAGGTCACTATAACTATAACATGCAGTTTTTAAAATCTTCAAAGAGGTTTTAGGCCCCAAGACAAGCAGCAAACCACAGATAGTTCACACAAGTTACTTTATGGGCTATTTAGGTATTAAGTACCTGACACATGGGAACTAATTAGAATAAGAATCATTTATTTTCTGGAGGTTTAAATAGCTGCAGTCCAATTGACCTGGAGGGTAAAAGATGTTAGAACATTTGCAGGTAACAGGAGGGTTAATAAAATGTAAAAAATAATGTACAGTCATAGCCTAAATGATAAATTCTCCTTCAGCCTCCAAGCCTGAGCGTGGGTGAGGTGATCATCTCTTGTATTGACAGCTGAGCTCACAGGACCACGAGGACACAATGTCAATAAAGCCACACACTGCAGCGCACACATCAGACGGATAGCTTGTGTTAGAAATGATGTTGAAGAATAAAGAATATGTATTAGCCTGTGGCACGACGATGACATTACGACTTTAAGCCTGGCCTAAAAAACGTTTTATTCAGGGAGGCATATTTTTTACCTCGAGTTAATTTATTGTTAAGCATTACATTCTTCTTCTTCTTTTTTTTTTTTTTTCTTTTTTTTTTAATGGGTTGCTTTTAACTATGTTTTAATCGGTTTTATTTGTTTTTACTATCTGTGTGGCACTCTGAGATAAAAATATAATGCATTATTATTATTATTATTATTATTATTATTATTATTATTATTATTATTAACTTTATGCCAAGAGGGAGTCAAATTAACCCTCCTGTTACCTTCAAATGTACCAACATCTTTTACCCTTTTTGACCGCAGCAATTATAACCACCAGAATATGATTAGAATTAATATTGTTTACCAAGTTTAAGTGTCAGATACTTTATGTGTGTTTGTTGACTACCTAAAAATCCCTTTAAATAAATAATTAAGTTGATATTTCTTATATGTTTTACACAGTGAAAAACAGCCTGGGGTCAAATTGACCCCAAAGAACACTGATTGGTCCAAGTTGTGTTCAGGACAGAGAAAACATATCATTATGTACATTTTAGGTTTTCCCAGTTGTTCCCAATAAATTAGGAAAAGTCAAGAAATATGAAGCAAAACAAATTATGTCAATCATATTTTTAGAGACGTTAAATATTGAATGGGGTCAAATTGACCCCAAAGGTAACAGGAGGGTTAAATGTGTCCGTCTACAGAGAAGAAGGAAGAACACTAATGCCAAGAGTACCAAATCATAATGTAACTCTTTTGATTTCAGCTGACATGCATGCTCTCTTATATGTTATTGAATAACTACGTGATTCTCAAATGACTGACTAATTTAATCAGTTCTATTTTGCACGTTATAGATGTGTTTCACTTGCAGAGGAGTCGAGCAAAAGAAGTATTCACAAGTCTCCAAAGGCGACAAAACGGTGTTTTATCTGCGGCTGTGACGAGCGTCGACTATTTTTACATCCCACCGGGGAATTGAATACTCCAAATCAAACAAATGAATATTCATTTCAAAAAGAGTTCTCACGCGTTTTATTTGAGCAATCTTACATAATTAACAGGACACCGTGGTGATATGCCAGGGAACGACTTTTTGCACATATTTGAGCGTAGCAGCCAAACGCACTTAAAGTGTTTATTTTAATGCTCAATCAGCGCCTTTAAGCCCCGTGTCCGGTCTGCTCGGGTTGCCCACCGTCAAATGAACCGTGGAGAATCCATTTAGCCGGAGCGTGATTTGGACACGCGGTGACAGTGGTTACACTGGACAGCTGGTGTTTACAGGCCATTCACATGGCAACGTGTTCACATTTATCTGGCCGGATGAACTGGCATCAAACCTTGATTCTAGTTAGTACCGCAGTTAATTAGAAAAGAGTTAGCGAGCAGAAAAACAACACAAGACGGATCGGAAAAAACAAGTGGGATGAGATCAGAATGAGACGGAAACCCAAAAGGCCGTCAGAACAAGAGCTGGGTTGCGTGAACGTTAAAGGGGACCCGTCGTATGCCCATTTGTCCACAAGTTGATGTGGTTCCTTGGGGTCTTAATGAAATGTTTGTCACATATCTTGCTCAAAATACCACAAGAATCATTCAAACAGCCTTTGTACCTGTCAGAAACACCTCCCCACAGACTGACCTGTCTGAGTGGGCGAGGTGCTCCGGGTTGCCAGGTTGGAGATGGTGAAGTATCGTACCAAAGGCTCAACATGGTTGTATTATTTGGAGGGTAATTATCGTGTATCTGGCAACCCTGAGATCGGTTGACCAACGACTGTCCTCTATACCGTCAGAGCTCGCCAAGAAGGTGGACCGTAAGGGAGATACCATTTCAAAACGTGTAAGGGGTGAATACTAGTTTGTGAAAACTCAGAGAAACACAAATATCAGACGAAGCAAAATCCCGACGTTTTTGGAATCCCTGCCGGACGCATTGTTTAGGTCTCAGAAACAGGACATGTCCGGGGAAAGAGGACGTCTGGTCAGCCTAACTTATGGCGCCAGGTCACCGAACGTCTCTAAACTGGGGGGTCGAGTGGTGGTGGTGGTGGTGGGGGGGGGGGGGGGGGGGGGCGTTGACGTTGGTGCTGATCCCATTGGACGCACTCCAGCAGATCGTTTCTGACATAGAGGAACCACAACCAGCCGTCTGAGTTGTTTTTTGAGTTGGGAGACATGCCAGATACCCACATTAATGTAGAGAAGCACTAAAAAAGTGGAATTTTCATAATATGTCCCCTTTAAGCGCCACTTCAAAGAGAAAAAGTGTGAACAGCTCTCCAGACTAATAAAGTATCTTTTGGCCGAATTCATAATAGTGTGAATCATCCGGCGTCCCCGACTGCCAAGGAAAGAGGAGGCAAACTAGCGGTAGAGATCCACCGGAGCCTCGCAGTCGTCTCGTGGAAGGATCGCTTTGCTGTTGCCACCAAAAACAATTTCAGGGGACGCTGCAGTATCTTTGAATGACAGTCTCTCGGCAGCTCTGCAGGAAACGCATTAGAATAAAGTTCAATTGTTAACCAAATTGCAGTCAAAAAAAAGGGACGATTACGATATATAGAAAGCAGAGACGAATGGTTGTGTTTTTCACATTGGCTTGAAGACTATGGACTATGTCTATGGACAGCGGCCTCTGGGCGACTCTGAGAGACGTCCTGATCTTTGACTCTCTTCTCTTTCAGTCTGCCTCTCGGTCTGAACCGCCACAAAGACAGTCACACAGATGGGGCATTGAATTATGAACATTTTGGCATTAGTTGCATGACAATTGGATAGAAATTGACCGTGCTATGGTAAAAATAAGATTTTGACCTTTTCATGACCTTGACCTTTGACCCGATTGATCCCAAAATCAAATCAAATGGTCACCGGATAATAACCAATCATCCCACCAAATGTCAGGCAATTTGGTTTAATACTTTTTGAGTTATGCGAGTAAAACACATAGAAATACATACATAAATAAATAAATGCACTGCAAAAATTCAGCCTAAAAAAACAAGGAAAAAAAGTAATAAAATGAGGGAATATTACTTGAAATAAGTCAAATTATCTGCCAACAGAACAGGAAAATTTGACTTGCCACTTAAAACAAGTGAAATGCTCCAACAATAAAAACTGCCTTGTAAGAAGAAATATCTTGTCAGTCAAAAAACAAGCATAGATTGCCTTAATTTGAGATATTTAATTTTACTTAGATTTTAATTTTTGCAGTGTACACGGCGATCAAAACATAACCTTCCGCATTTTCAATGCGAAGGCAATAAAACAAGAGCGAACGCAAAGCGGCTCGTTCACAGACTTGGTCGTAATTTCGCCTAAAGCTTTTTAAATAGGCTTTAGTCCACATAAAACACCAGATGCTGCAATCTCTCCCACATTCTCTCTTTGGCACGAGCTACTGTCAAACACAGAGCGGCCGAGTTCCACCGGGGACAGCAGATGCTTCATTTACCTTCTCTCTTCTTCTCTGACCGCCTCGTATTCCTGATTATAAGTTTATTATAGTTTTCAATGCTAAATGTTTAGCGCACGAAATGTCTATTATAAGTTGTTTTCCATTTTCATCCAAGCATAGAAATATGCTATGAAGCTGTAACTACTATAGGTGAAGGTTCACTGAGTCCTCCAGCATGGAGCATCTGCCTTATTAGGGCGTCCTTGAGCAGGACGCTGACCTTGACTGAGGTGAATCGGACGGTGATGAGGTTTAAAGCAGCGATACTCAGTGATCTGGATATTCTACTCAATGTAAATGAACAGTCGAGCCCCGTCGGAGGCCTGTTTATCGCTCTGTTTGTTCATGTCCAACCGGTTGGCTGAAAGAGGCTTTTTAATGATGTGTGCGTCATTTCCTGCCGTGTAAAACTGTAAAACTCACCGTAGCGTAGTTAATGTGGAAGTGGGCGGGGCTAATGGTGTACGCGGTTACAGTTAGTCAGTCAAGGGAACAACGACAAAGAAAAAAGCCTTTGATAGAACATCGACATTCAACAACTCCGGTAACGACTCATCTCGTGGTCTCTTTAGAGAGCTGGTGAGGAAGAGGTCGGTGATCTCTACTGACGACATCGTGAGCAGTAATATAGCAGAAAACAACAGAGAATTATCTTGCTCTCCCTCTGTGTGCGTGTGTGTGTGTGTGTGTGTGTGTGTGTGTGTGTGTGTGTGTGTGTGTGTGTGTGGATGTTTACGCTGTTATCCCTCCTGTTACTTTCACATTTACTAACATCTTTTCCCCTTGGGGCCAATTTGACCCCAGCAATTAAAAACTCCAGAAAATGATTAGAATTTATATTGTTTCCCAAGTTTAAGCGTCAGGTACTTTACGTTTGTTTGTTGACGACCTAAATAGCCCTTTAAATATATAAAAAGTTGATATTTCTTATGTTTTACACAGTGAAAAACAGCCTGGGGTCATTTGACCCCAAAGAACACCGACGGGTACAAGTTGTGTTTAGGACATTGAAAACATGTGAATTTTAGTTTTTCCCAGTTGTCCCCAATAAATTAGGAAAAGTCATGAAATATGAAGCAAAAAACATGTCAATAATTTTTTTAGAGATGTTGAATATTGAATGGGGTCAAATTGAGCCCAAAGGTCACAGGAGGGTCAACGCCATCGTGACCCAGAGCCTCGATGAACACCGTTAGGTTCTAGTTTCTACTCTTAGCATCTCATGTATAAAATAGGTGTCATGGCTTTTTTTTTGTTCCTTCTCCTGATTGTGCACAACAAACCGGGACCCCCGAAACCTGCAATCCTCGGTCCGGTGGAACCGCCCCGCCGCCCGTATGCCGAGGTGTCTAAGAGCTGTGACTGACAGCCTCTCTCAGGGCCCCAATCACCCGGCCGGGTTCTGCTCCGCCCCCAGAGAGCAGAGAGCCGGAGCCTGACGTGACCACGGCGAGCAAAGCGTCCATCAATACAACCGGATGCCGCATTTCCATAATAACCGCAATTTAACCTGTGAGGCCGACAGCAGGTTGTTGCCACGCGAGGCGAGGTTAACCCCTCGTGGGGAAGCGGGATGAATTAACTAGTCGTGTCCTCATTTACATGCAAACTAACGCCTAAGGCAACTCAAGGCGTTCCACAGCCGGGAAACCTTTGCTTGATATGGAATAACTGATGGTGATTATCATTTATTCAACTGTAAATTAAACCGTAACAATGTAGTAACTGAGTTCTTATGACATTGTTACTACAGGTTTCTGCAGAAGACTTTGAGTGTCAAGTCAGATGCAAAATTACAATTCAAGAACTAATCTCAAAATAATAAAGAACATACACAGACTTAAATTGTCTGTCTCCCTCTATCTCTGTCACACACACACACACACACACACACACACACACACATGGACCCTCAGCTTCCACTCTTTCTTATTATTTAGTATTTCCATCCTGAGAGCCTCAACAATAACAAGAGAGGAAATGAGGGTGGTGATGTCAGAGGCGATAACACACACACACACACACACACACACAACAAACACACACACACACTCACACACAAGGCCACTGTCATTTTCTGAGTAAGATGACTGCGGTCACAGGGGAAATTCAGCGCACTAGAGGGTAAAAAGCTTTCTGTTGGGCTGATCAAGACTCACACACACACACACACACACACACACACACACACTGAAGAATGCACATGAACACAAACACACACACACACGGACACAATGGCTTCGACTCTACAGTCCATCAGTGCAATTCAGACGAGAGTTCGATCTACTGTTACATTTATCGAGTACTAAAAAAGAGAGTTACTTAATGAAAGAATTGAGGAAAAATCACGCCGGTATTAAAAAGCTTTAAAAGAACCTGCTCCTGACATATGGAACGAGAGACGGATTTCTTTCTTCCACGTTCCCTATCCAGCTGCGTGTGTGTGTGTGTGTGTGTGTGTGTGTGTGTGTGTGTGTGTGTGTGTGTGTGTGTGTGTGTATTCTGCAGCCACGCCACCGTGGTGAAAGGTGTGATTGATGGGCCTGAAGTCATTAACGTGTCAAGATGGCGCTCCTCTACTTCCTGTCCGGAGATATAATTATATTCTGCGGTTGTGACGGTTGGTAAAGAAATGAATAAAGCTCACCCCACTTTTGCTTCTCGCTATTTTTCTGCTCTCTTTCTCTCTGCCTCTGAATTTAATTAAACTCAGAAGGAATAATAGGAGGCTGACCTAAAATATTCCAATATCCAGTTGTCACATTAGTATTCAAATCCCATAGACAGGATTCAGAGCTTGTTTTTTTTTATATTATAATTGTTGGTCTTGATTTGTTTAACCTGACAAACAGCCAGCTGTCTGTTTTGACCGTGTTTAAGTTCATAACAGAGTAAAAAGATTACAATTTGGGGAAGAAATAGGAGGAAAGAAAGAGATATTAGTAGTCTCACATTGATTTGATTCTGAGGGGTACAGCTCTTTGCAAAAATTGCAAATAAAAAACTTAAATTTGTCCAATGTTTTCCGTGTTAATTGTTTTAGGATGTGGGAGTTTGAAGATTATGCTATTTTGTAGATGGTTGAGAAAAGAAAACTTGAGTTTAAGATCACAAAATTACACTTTATTTGATTTATTGTGATAAATATGAATTTGAATGAGATGCTAAAGTGGTTATTGAGATCTTGTTAATGTGTGTTACTTTAGTTTTATATTTTATTAAGACATTTTTGCTGCAATATTGGAGTTTTTATTCTAAAATGAATCAGTTTTAACCTTTAAAGCAATGTTTCGACGGCTTCTCTGGATGAACCGAGGGCTCCTGGTGATCTGGAGTCTCTCACCCTCATTAGTTTTATTCTCAAGACGTCCATATAATTATTCTCCGGCACTGTAATCTGTTTAATCGCACTTCTTAACTAAACTAGATGTCCTAAATCCTCCCATGCCGGTACACAGCCCCTCAATCACCGAGGTCCCTGCCAAGCCTTTCAAATCAAAAATGAAAACCAATTATTTAAAGAGTGACACACGCGCTTACCGACTGATTGATAGCGAGGTTAGTTCCACCGATTTCAGCTCGGCTGGAATAACAGTCGGAGAATACATTATTTCCGATGTCAAAACAAAGAAACATTGTTTAAATGATTAACTAATTGCTCTAATTGCCATGAGATTGACAACCAAATGCAGGCTGGTGTGTTTATGTAATCCAAGAAGACTGTGATTATGGTTTCATGGTGGCAGGGAGTGTTCGGTGAACATATAGGAGCAAATGGGAGTGTGAAAAATAACTAACAGATTACTGCTATGAGGAGACAAGATCAGGGGCAGTAAAGATGTACTTAGATCTAGAGAAGTCAACTCCAACAGAGAGAGTCTATCTCGTGGATCTATGACCAGGGTTCGTACACATGTTGACCAGTGGATTTTCAGGACTTTTCCAGGACTTTAAACCAAATGTCCATGACAAACTGAAATGTCACTGTATGCACCTAAACACCAGAACAAATTCCAAGTAGGTGTTAACCTACTTGGCAATAAATACCATTCTGATTCTGATTCTGATTCTGATTCTGATTCTGATTCTGATTCTGGAATCTCGGTGTGTACATGAAAACTTTTTGAAAATGTAGTATTCAAACAATGAGAATTACAAAGAATACAATATACCTTAAATGAAGCAAAAGAATGAGAGACAATAGTTTGATTAAAAGAATAAACATTACTATACATGTTTATTCTTAGAAACACATGTTTATTCTTTTAATCAAACTATTATCCTTTATGTGCAAATTCATCTGTTTGGACTTGGCGTACGCCGGCTTATAATTTGTGTCTTTCTTTAAAAAACATATTAATTATTTCAAACTCGGCGTAAATGAACATGTGATTATAACATATTTCCACGACTTTTCCCAAACTTTTGTGATTTAAATATTTCCCATGACTTTTCCAGGCCTGGATATGACCATTTTAAAATCCCATGACTTTTCTAGGTTTTCCATGACCGTACGAACCCTGTATGACGCAGAATTCACACTATCTAGTTAAACTTTCATTCATATCATTTTTGATTTAGAAATGTCCCCACTGTGGGACGAATAAAGGTACATATCATATCATATTCATGTTTTAAAAGAGGTGTTATGGGTTTTCTGAAAATACTAAATGTTTGCAGACATAGCAACCTTTTTCTAAAATATGGTTCTCCATCAATTGCATGTCAAATGAGGCGCTTTTAATGTGTTCAGGAGTTTAGAAAGAAAGGCCGTATTGGGACCAATGTTGTGTGAATTTGTTGACCCAAACGTATTATAATCCTGTCAAAATATTCAATTGTTTGTAAATCAGAAGGAAACAATTATAATTTGAAGAAAAAAGGTAAATGTCGTGTTTACGACGCAGAAGCTGTGGTAAAAGACTCAAGGCCGAGCCTCGTCATCATTATCTCACAGAAGGTCTGAGTTCAAATCAACCAGCATCAAAAAAAAAACATTCCCACGAATGAGATTCCCCTCCACCAAGTACCGGGCACCTCTCAGTGAACTGATCAAGTTATCCATGTTGTTGATGCTGTGGAAGAAAAAGAAGCTTGACTCATCCGGGACAATGGAGGCTGTGTTCAGGTTTGATTCATGGCCGTTACAGCGGATTCCAAATGACGAGTCACCGTTAAAATCCTTTGCTGCAGACGTGAATCCAAGACGGCCACAGCTGTCCTTCTCCGTGAGGAAGAAGCCAGCTGTCAAAGCTGCGGGGACTGCATGTCTGAATCTCAGACGTATTAGTTTAAGGCTGGAGTAAGCCTCTCCAAAATACATGCGGACATCAATACAATAATACGCGTTGCTGCGAAATGACGGATTACGTGATCTCGTGATTCTCGTGTGATCTCGTGAATTCAGCTGCCTCGCGAGGTAAAGTGATTTGGACAAACGGGGAGAAGGAGAGTGAAGTAAATACAAAGTATTTTTCCTTCATTGGGTATTGTAACGGATACCAGTATTTCATTTGGCGTGAGGCTTTACTGCTGGTGAACTTCTTTATTTTCTTTCTTTGTAGTATGAACATTAATCAAAACTCTTAAACGAAAATGACCTTTGTCACCACCGTCAGAGCGTTAGCCTCATACGGGACATTAAAACTACTAAAACTTTAAATCCAATGCGCATCTGTCCGTCACTTAGCCGTACCGTCAAGTTTTTAAATTAACATAAAATAAAGGTGCGCTTCCGTTTAACATTTCAAAATAAAAGTCAAATTTAGCTCAAAGCGGAAGTAGATTAAAACATATATGAAATCATTAAAGCAATACAATATAAAAAGGCATGTATCAAAACCAATAGAGCGGATACAAAATAAGGCAATCACCACAAAACAATAAACCTTTTAAGGGGTTATTAACAGGTATATTCTAAAATGCTAATGTGTGTGGTGTCTGTACTGCACTGACTGAAGTCAAACCTTTAACCTGAACACCTGGAACACAAATGAGTATTCTCAGGAACCTCAAAGCTCTTGAAAGAACCTCGGTCTGACAGTTCTGAGCCTTCGTTGTGTTTCGTGTGTCACGCTACCTGTTTCAAGTCCAGAGTGATCGTCACGTAGTGGTACATCATTCCGTTCTTGATGGAGGGACTTTGCCACCAACGGTTCGTCCCATCTGTGGCATATTCTATGGGATGTTGTTCTGTACACACACACACACACACACACAGAGAGCGAGAGGGGGAGATATGGGGGAGGGGGGCATATAAATAGTTTAATTAACACTTAAGTGATGTAAAAGTAATTGCAGTCTTGAATCCAGCCGAGGGGACATCGGTCCTCTCCCATGTGTTCTATAACATGTTAACATTTCAACCATTCGAGGCCCCGTATCAAAAGGGCACTTTTCACACCTTGCTGTACAAAAAGAAAAATAGATATCCTTTCCATTTAAGATGATTATATTTCTCCTCTGAATATGTTTTTTTTAAAGTCTTCCAATTAGCAGAATCTACTCCTACTACTCACTTTCCCACACAATAGCTTTAATTGAACAAGAATATGTTCACATCCATAGTTTATCCCAGAGTGAAGGCCAGTGTGCAGAACCTTTAAGCATACGGTGTGTGCGGGGTTGTTTGGGGTCTTCACGCGTCTGTATTTTTAAATGAAGATGTGTTGTTTCAGGTTGACCTGCAGCTGTCAATTACCGGGCTACTTATGTGTGACATTTATGTGAAAAAAACCATGGCAACTATTGACTATTGATAAAAAAAAATACTTTTCCCTTCTTTTTTTTTACAGGACTCCTTCTCTTATTTCCCACTGGGGCTAAGAAAGAAAACTGAATAAAGTTGATAAAGGACATCCAAAATACTAATATCAAGATATGTGACTTTCAGTCTGTCTATTAAAATAGTTTAATAATTGCTTACTGGTAAATATGAATGGAAGAGTTTAACATTGTTAGTTTAACAGAGGTTGTTTTTTCACTTAACCCCCAAAAATACAATACGTTGATTATTGATCATTGGAGGTCCTGGAGTATAAATGAATAAATGCATGAATAAATACAAGAATAAATAAATGCTTAAATAAATGTACAAATAAATAAATAAATACAGGAATAAATAAATAAATTCTTAAATAAATGTATAAATAAATACAAGAATACATGTATAAATACATAAATAAATACATAAATTAATAAATATAAGTTATAATTCAACAGGACATCATTAAATAAATGTATTTCTACATTTCTGTATTTCTTCATTTATTTATATCTCTATTTATGTGTCCACATGTATTTCTTCATTTATTTATGTGTGACATTTTTGTGTCCGTATATTCAAAAGAGCTGGGGTGGTCATTTATTTAAGCATTTATCCATTTATTTAAGCATTTATCCATTTATTTAAGCATTTATACATTTATTTAAGTATTTATTTATTTATTAATGTATTTATTTATTTATTCCTATATGTATTCATGCATTTATTTATTTATACTTGAGTCATTTTGAGTCCTCCATATCATTCAGCTCATCTCTCAAAATAAAAATAAAAGTCTTAGTATTAATGGAGAGAGCAGTGTTTACAAATGACCCATTCCGTCTCTCACTCTTTTAAAGCTTTCCCTTCTCTCCTACCTCTACCTCTTTAATTCCTCTCATCCTGGTTGACTAAAGCTAACTGGAATCTTTAGTTGACTCGCTGGCTGGTTAAAGATGAACTGCTCCTCTGGAAAACCGATTGGTTGGTTGCATGAGATTAACTAAATCATTGATCGACTAAATGAGTGACGGCCTAGCCGACTGTTTGAACTACCATCGCAGGCTAATTTTTGTATTGTCATTTTGTCATGTTGCGATTGATTCCTCGCTTCATTCGGCAATTATCTTTTTCGACATAGTGATTAGTTAACATCTGGCCAATCTGGCACTCATTAACTAATCCGGCGTGATTAATTGGTGTAATCGTTTTGCCTATAAAGCTCGAATGCGTTCTCACCGATTGGGTTGGTGCTCCTCTGGTTGCAGATCCGACACTGTGCGTTTCTGACAGGCCGGCCCGGTACGTGTTCCACCAGCTTGCAGAACATCTCCGGGCCCTGGACGCCACAGGTAGCGTTAGCGGATATGTCGGCCATGGACGCCAGGTTCAACACTGCCGGGAACAGCCCTGGAGAGGAAACACAGGCGGCTGGATTAGTGCCGACGTCGGAGAGACGTTCGGATTGAGTGAGAAATGAACAGTCGGATATTTTGGGAAATGATTAAACGCAAATAAAGTTATTTACAAAAAAGAAAAAATCCAAAATAAACTCATTACATTTCTCAAAGATGTATACGCTTGGTATGTGATTATACACACATTTTGCAGTCAGATCATCCAGAATCACAGGTTCAAGTCCATTTAGAGTATTTTTTTTTTTTTTTAAATAGCTGAAAAAGACATATTAGAAACGTCATTTAAATCATTAGAATGATGCCAGTTCCTCTGTTGTCTTGTTGAGTGAGCCAGCGAGCGTGTGTCGCTGAGGTTATGAGTAATTCTAGTGGAACATGAGGGGGAGGGCAGGTGTTTTATACCATCCACGTGTGTTAATCCGAGTGTATTTTGGGTACAGTCTAATGCACTTAACATCATTTGCCCTCATAGATAGCGAGTATTCATTTTATCTTTGCGTAAAAGAAGCACACAACGTCTTTTGGCCAGCGTTCGACTGTGCAGACGTTGGACAGCGTAATGCAGCGACATCAAAGGACTAATCTTTTGCGTCATGTTGCTCATGTTTTTATTAAATGTCCAAGGGTATTTTTCCCTGCTGGAACAGAATGTAAACTTGGAGAGCACATACATTATTCAAAATGAAAACATGTCTTTGTGTTCCTCCCCCCTGTCCTGGTGGGAGGCCAGGGTATCAAACAAAAAAAACTAAAAGAATCCAAAAGACATCAAAGTAATGCTATAAATCTCAAATTCCCATCTCCATGATGATTACATTCAACTCTTGGTGACATATGATTACGAGGAGAGTGTGCTTCAATCACCTCTAAAAACACTCCTAAAACCACCCGGAGAAAAATAAAAGGGGTGCTGTAATCACTGCAACATGTTGTTAGCCATGCCACTCCTACGCCAGTGAGCCACAGAGCCAGAGCTTCATATTAGGGCTGCTAAAAAATAGTTATTTATGTTGCCACTTATTTTGTTAATTAACTTTTACAATGAAATGTCAGAAAACAGTGAATAATTAAAATTTCCCAAAACTTGAGTTGATATAAAAAAGTCTTGTTTTGTCCAACCAAGTCCGAAACTCCCAAATAGTTCAGTTTACCATCATAGAAGACAAGTATATATATATATATATATATATATATATATATATATATATATATATATATATATATATATATATATATATATATATGGATAGATATAGATATATATATATATATATATATATATATATATATATATATATATATATATATATATATATATATATATATATATATATAAATATGTACATATATATAATTAAAGATATATATATATATAGATGGATAGATAGATATATAAATATATATATAAATATATATATATATATATATATATATATATATATATATATCTATATATATATAAATAGATATATAAATATATATATATATATAGTATGAAACCGAATCGCATGAAATGTGGTGGGATGATTGGTTATTATCTGGGGATTCGAGTCAAAGGTTAAGGTCATGAAAAGGTCAAAATCTTCTTTTTACTATAGCTAGCTAGCTAGCTTTTTACTATTTGTATCCACTATTTTTACTATTTTTATCCAATTGGCATGCAACTAATGCCAACATGTTCACATGTTATCCAAAGAAGAAATACAGAAACCTGATCATTGAGCTCTCAACAAAGTGATCATTCTTTACTTCCTCTGTCATCACCCCACGAATGCTCCATGAGGCGACACAGGTGGGTTTCCCAGCAGGCGTCCCCGTGTTGTTCCCATCGCAAAGACACATTCTCGTCTCAGAGTGAATGAGCAACGTGTTGGCCTTAAAGTACGAGAAGGCTCAACATACGGTCCACATGGTTCACATTTCCTGTCTGGCAGGCGCTCAGAGACAAATACACGTCCTGTAAAATGACACGCCGTGTCTGCAGTGCTGCTGTAAGGTCAGAAGCTTTCAGAGAAACAAGACTTACCACCGATACACAACCATAAACACAGACGCATTAATGTACAACAACTGTACACAGAGTAGACGGACAGGAAGGGGGGATCAGATGCAAAGTACAGCGGAGAAGCACTTGTGAAAGGCTGGACTGTGTGTGTGTGTGTGTGTGTGTGTGTGTGTGTGTGTGTGTCCAGATAAGTCCAGCTGTTTGGCCAGATGTCAACACTGATGAACTGTGAAGAACATCTGAGACACCCAAAGTCTCTCTCACACATGTGTACACATTCTCGTACGAGCGCTCAGCAACACGCCACATACGAGCTCAGTTGAACGCATTCCTTCCAGGCTAATATCAGACGGTCTGAGGGAGTCCATATTTCCAGAACAGGGTTTAGGAGATGAACATTCTCATTGTAGGAACAACAATCAGGGTTCTTACACATGTTGACCAATAGATTTTCAAGACTTTAAACCAAATGTCCAGGACCAAACTGAAATGTCTGTATAAAATTAAAAGAAGATGTATTTCTGTTGTAGGAGTCCGATTATGGAATAATGTTGAAATGGATGTAAGACTGGAGAACTCCTTTTTGGTTTTCAAGGGAATTATGTATAAAACAATTCTTGAGAGTTATAAATGTGATTAAAAACGTATTTATATGGAAGATGTATGTGGTAGTATATATAAATATATTTTGTTTTTTATTTTGTTTGTTGTTGTTTTTTTTCTTTTGTATACATTTTCTGATTCATTTTCATTTCAATTTAGGATAGGAATTTATAAGCATTTTTTGCTTCTATCTATACTTTTTCAGTCTCTTTTGTATATTATATAGGATGATATTGTATTGTATTTGATTTTATTGACTGAATAAAATACACAAACAAACAAACAAACAAACAAAATGTAATGCATTGAGAGTGTACGGCGGCTTATATTTTAAGGGATTAAAAAAAATATATATATATTTCAAACTCGGCGTGAATGAACATGTGATTAGAACAAGTTTCCATGACTTTTCCCCAACTTTTATGATTTAAGTTTTTTTCCATGACTTTGGAAATTTTAAAATTTTAAAAATTCCATGACTTTTCCAGGTTTTCCATGACCCTGACAATGAGGGGGGTGGGCGGATAAACTCAAACAATATCCAGGTTGTGTTTGTCAAAAGATCTGCTTTGAGAATATTAGATAGTGATCGTAAGTCACGGATCTCCCCAAAGGAAATATACATAACACACATGTCAGACGTGCACGTGATGTCACGTCATCGGGCCAAGACTTATGAAAAATATTGATATATTATATTATATAGTTATTTCAAGCCTGAATACAAGATCAAACGCGTCGCTTTAATGAACATATTTTTCATGGCCCTTTCACCAAATCCTTTTTTAACTGCTGCCAGGAAATGGAGCCAGCATCCGGCGTATTCCTGGGTTTGGATCCACAACCTGGAAGTCTCCGACACAGATACGTGTAGGCGGCTGTGAAGCCCTTACTGGTGTCATTTCACCTGGTTTGTGTCTGGTTTACAGGAGCACAGGGCTGTAAAGGGAACTTCATTCCAACAGTAACCGCCTGTTTTTAGGATGTGCCAGTTGCACCTCTTTCAATCTGGTGAAGCAGAAAGGTTCCCCCCCTTGGCTCAGGAAGGGTCGGTGGAGTAATGTCTACCTGGGCAGAGAACAGTCCCTTTCCCATCTGTGTGAGTTGCTATTCAAGCTTCTTACACATTTTGACAAATGGATTTCCAGGACTTTTTGATGACTTTTCCAGGACTTAAAATCAAATTTCCATTACAAAACTAAAATCTTGGTAAACACATGAAAAATGTAGAACATTTTGCGTATTGAGAGCGTACGCCGGCTTATATTTTAAGCGTCTTTCTTTAAAAAAAACATGTTAATTATTTCAAATATTAACTTATTTCAAAAATATGAATGATTTCAAATTAACATATTAATTATACAAAACTAAAATCTCGGTAAAAACATGAACAATTTAGAAAATGTTGCATATCGAGAGCGTATGCCGGCTTAAATTTTGAGCGTCTCTCTTTAAATAACATACTAATTATTTCAAACTAAATTATTTCAAATATTAACTTATTTCAAATTAACATATTCATTATTTCAAAATATTTCAAAGACTTTTCCAGAACTTTTATGAATAAAGTTTTTTCCATGACTTTTCCAGGCCTGGAAATGACCATTTTAAACTTCCATGACTTTTCCAGGTTTTCCCTGACCGTACGACCCCTGTGTCGGCTGCTAGCCACTGGCTCAGCCACCGCCATGTTGAGAGCCGTGTGGATCAACATTCTGAAGAACGACAGACCATTGCAATTACATTTTCTTTTTTTAAATATTAGGGGTTCTTACCACCACGGATACTTTTACTATCACTCAAACCAACACTATGTTTTGGGGAGGATCTGATCACCACTTTTTCTCTCTCCTTTTATATTGAATGAGAGAGAAATGGAGAGCGCTGGCTTAAGACAGGGTTCAGTTTTCAGATTCACTCAGTGACAAGGACACAATGACTGGCTGCCTTCGGCTCTACGGCTGCCACACACACACACACACACACACACACACACACACACACACACACACACACTATCTTCTCGGGTTCATCACCTCCCATTCTTTTCTCTCTGCTCTGATAACCATGGCAACCTGTCTGTCTGACCGTCTGTCTGCTGGCCTCGCTCTGTTACCCAGAGGTCTCAGAGGATTTACTGCCATGCAGACTTTAAATTATAATACAGTCAACATGTATAAGTACGCCCAGTAAAAGCTGAGCAATGTCATTGCCAAAGGAGTGTCCGCAACATCCCCGACTGTATATTTAGTATTTAATTACAACATAACACTAAATATCTCCAGAAAACAGTCACGCCTCATATACTCTAACACGGAAATAAAACTAACCGACACATGTGAATAAAAAGATATGCGAGGTGAAGGAAATGAAACGTCAACATCAGCCACACCGAGCTGAACGGTCCAACTTTGACCTTGTCACAAGGTCAAATGTTTTCACTGCATTGTGAGACTCCACCAGCTCCACCAGCTGACGTGGGAGGCGGCTGGAAGCCCCTTTAACACCATTAATTCGGACGGTGTGAAAGTGATTTTATTTATCTAATTTTAGCCAACGTGTAAACTTTAATTGTGGTTACGTATTCTAAAAGTGAACTTCAGACACGCTGCACTTCAGAATCAATAACTTCTTTTAAATCACTTCTTAAAACCCACTTTTATAGAACTGCTTTTAAGTGATGTCGTCCTTTTATGTTTTTATTTTAATTGCCTATTTGTTTGGTTTTAGTTGTATTCAATGCTTTTATGGTCTTTTTTATTTGCCGCCATTTAAGTTGCGTTTATGCTTTTTTTGTTTATCGGTAGAGAACTTTGTAAACCTTGTTTTTAAAAGTGCTATATAAATAAAGTTATTATTATTATTATTATTATTGGTATTACTTCCTACATCGCAGGTTACACATGTAGAAAAGACACGTTACGATAATCGTCTTGTGCTAAGAAGGACGTCAAGATATCAAATGGGAGTTAAATCTAGACTTAAGGATGAAATGTCCAGACTTGACTGGATTTCCACAAGATTCTGCAAGACAGCAAATTGTTTTTATTGTATAAAGGCTTCTTATTACATTAGAATAAAACTTGATTTGCTTTTTTTCCGCCCTGCTACACGATGACTCTGCACTGCTCGTCCTGCTGTGTGTGTGTGTGTGTGTGTGTGTGTGCGTGTGTGTGTGTGATGGATGTGTTATTGTTGAGTTTTGAGGCTAGATGTATGCTTGATGGAATAAGAAGAAGGTTGAAAAAGACAGGATCATCTCTCTCCCTCCCCCTCCACCCTGAGCATGAGGGGCACTGAGAGAGATATGGATGCAGAAAAAGATAGAAAGATTGATGGAGATGGATGGAGGGATTCCCAGAGAAAGATAGAGTGTTGTTTAAAAGGGTCAGGGCCAGGAGGGGAATGAGGGATGAGACTGCGATAATCCTGTATACTCACACACACACGTGCGTTATAACAAAGGAGGGCGCCCACGGAGCCTTTACATGCTGATGTCTTCATACACAAGTGTGTGTGCGCATAAACATTACAATGCTAAATAGTGAGGCGCAACGTCGGATCGCCTCCCAATGCAAAAATATACACTACCGTTTAGAAGTTTGGGTTCACTGAGAAAATGTAGTGTTTTCCATGAAAACTCACATTTTTATTTATTAAATGAATACAAGATTAATACAAAATATAGTCAAGACATTGAGAAGGTTAGAAATAATGATTTTCATTATAAATATTAATGTTGTTCTTCAAACTTGTGGCTCAAAGGAAGGCCAGTTTTAGAGCTTCTCTCACCAGCATAACTGTTTTCAGCTGCGCTCACATAAAAAGGGTTTCAAGGAATAATCTGTTTGTGGAAAATGCTAAATAAAAAGTTATACTTAAAAAAAAGAGTTTTAAGGGGGTTCTACCCCTCTGCTCGTCTTCTAAGGCGATAACACAATGTACCACTAGAACATGGAGATGGGCCTCTACACACCTCTGTAGAGACTTCACTAAAAAACAGAGAATAGTCATTTACCACATTAACTATGTAGAGAGTTTTTGATTAATTTAATGTCATTAAAAAACAGTGCTTCTTTTTTCCAAGTGACCCCAAACTTTTGAACGGTAGTGTACATTCGCAAATGTGTTAGATAATTAATCTACCGGGCAGATTTCACATACAATACACATCCCCCACTCATTTCACACACTCGTGTATTCCCAGCCCGACACACCACATTTGGAAGAGCCTGATTTAGACCCGGGAACAATATAAACACTAATTATTCCTGGACTCGGCCTCGGCTTTGTGATGATCTCTCCCCAGAAAACTAATTTGCTTTGTTTGCTCAGATGTGCTCTCGACACCTGAAATGTGATTTAGTCGACGCCAGACGATCCGGGAAACGGGGTCTAAGCGTTTTAACAAGGACATAAGAATCCAACGCGTTTCCAAATTATAAAAAAATACACTTAAAATGTCTTGTCGCAGATGAATCAGACAGCCGTTGCTTCTACTCCAACACTGATAATAACTCAATTATGAAATCCGTAAATTCTAATGATAATGAAAAAAGAAGACAATTTTCTCGAGACGTCACATCATACATTATGTGGAA
>CM070101.1:2255000-2260000 GCA_036178185.1 Liparis tanakae | reverse complement strand
ATGGCCGTGTATGAGCTTCCAGGAAGAAGCGGTTACCAAGGAGATTGAAACAGGACACACGGGCGACCGCGCTAACACCACCCGCCTCCGCCTGTGCACCTTTCTCATTCTGCTGCTTCTTCCCTTTCTCTTCTCGTTTTCCTGACGGTTCCTCGTCTCCCTTTCGCCTCGCCCGCCCCACGTTTTGTTCCGGAGAGACAGGAAACCCGTGTACTATTGGCCGAAGGGCCAGGTGGGCGGGTCCACGGGGGCCAATCAACAAACTATGTGCGGAAGGAACAGCCAGTTATCGTGAGTAATAATCGCCGTCCACGCACACAAAGGAATGAATGTCAGTTGTTATCTCTGGGGAGCGTCTTCCATCACTCTCTCCGCTCCTTACTTAGCGTTGACGCAGTTGGCTCACGACAGATTAGTTATAACAGTTTTACAGCCTGTTGACGGCAGGCGGTCAACAATCTGAGAGGTCGACATGGATAACATCATTACGGGCCAATAGAAATACAAAACAGATGTTTAGACCTGGCAGGCGGACGCGACTTGTACGTGGATTTTCTGAGAAAAAGGATGTGACCCGGATGGGACTCGGAGTGTTTTATATTTGAGAAATAGATATTTAATCAACTTTTAAAAAGCATCATTTCGACCCATTCAAAAAAATGTTGAATGCCATTTGTAAAAACTAGATTTCTGAGGGCACAGCAGGCCATTCAATCATCAAACATCTCTTATTATGTTACCGCTGCATTATTCACTTATTTTAATTAATCAAAAAGTTGTTCCGATCTAAACTACAAATGAAACTCGTGAAAGGGAGACATGAATCGTCTCTCTGCTTGTGCGCCGAATGTCTCGGTCACATAAATGTCTCTTAACGAGATGAAACCATATTGATTTCTGAGAGAGGATTACCAAATGGACTCTTCTCTCTCGGGGGGGTCAGAGGTCACGGCCAGCTCCGCTCTCGTAATGCAAGAGGATCACACGGATGTTTGTACCTGCTTTGCTTTGAATTCTCGTCTCGGCAGTTGAACACGTCCTTACAAAAGAAGCACAGGTGGAACTAATAACAGGAATAAGGGCTGCCCTTCAGCAAGTGGTGCAGAACCTATACTTACCTAAACCCTTAAAAGACACACATGTAACATCGTGAAGGAAAGGGAGGATAATGGCTGATTCAGAGGAGAGGAACTACAGGTCCTTCCTTCCTGCCCCTGAATATTTAGTATTAGTATTAAGTTTTTAGTTTAGTTTGTTATAATTATTTGTATTGATGCTCTGAGGTGCACCGCTGCTGTGATTTTTGAAATGTCCCCACTGTGGGACGAATAAAGGTATATATCATGTATCATGTATCATATCATATGATAATACAGAAGGAGATGTCTGGAATAGGGATGAGCTCACCTGGAGGGGATTCTCTCTCTCAGCATTAAATGGTGGCTCTGGGTTTTGACAGAGTTGATCTACAGGTTGCTGACTCTCCGTTTCTGACCAGCTCTGATGACTCCACATCTCCATCTGCCCTGAGGCGCCGCTAACCGCTCGGCACGGGAAGGTTCAGGTCGGTTAGAGCGGGGCGAAATGTGTGTTTGACAATGAAGGAGCCATTACAACGTGTGTGTGTGTGTGTGCGTGTGTGTGTGCGTGTGTGTGTACGTGCGTGCATGTGTGTGTGCGTGCTTGTGCACATGTGTGTGTGTGCATGTGTGAGCGTGTGTGTGTGTATGTGCATGCATGTGTGTGCGTGCTTGTGCACGTGTGCGTGCATGGGTGTGTGGTGCGTGTCTATGTGTGTGTGTGTGTGTGTGCATGTGTGTGTCTGTGTGCGTACATGTGCATGTGTGTGTATGTGTGCATGTGTGTGTGTGTGCATGTGTGTGTCTGTGTGCGTACATGTGCATGTGTGTGTATGTGTGCATGTGTGTGTGTGCATGTGCATGTGTGTGTGCATGTGTGTGCATGTGTGTGTATGTGTGCATGTGTGCGTGTGCATTTGTGCATGTGTGTGCGTGTGCATGTGTGTGTGCATATGTGTGTGTGTGTGTGTACATGTGTGTGTGTGTGCGTGTGCGTTTGCGTGAGTGTGTGTGCATATGTGTGCGTGTGGTCGTGTTTTCACTGCTTTATGAAATCTTTAATGTTTGTGTTTGATGATATTAGGAATGACGTTTTATTATTCGTCATTGGGCTTTAGTCATCGGGCCACATTGAGGTCGTCTCGCCGGTTCCGGTGAGCGTGTTCAGGTGGAAGATGAAGACGAGGAAGAGCAGCAGGTAAAAGCGTGACAGCGATAAGGAGAGGGAGCGTGAGGATGAGTGAACACGGCTCTGCTTTGACTCCAATGTGCATCCATGTGTTCGATCACTGAAGTTCAAATGTGTGGGTTCACTATCAGTGACACCAACACTCAGCCTGCACCTGTGTGTGTGTGCGTGTGTTCGTGTGTGTATGTGTGTGTGAGAGAGAGAGAAAGAGACCGAGAGAGTGTGTGTGTGTGTGTTGAAGTATATAGCATTCATTACAGTGGCGCTCCAGACAAACGGCTCCCTGGATAGACATTGATTTCCACCCAATGGATCTCACTGTTAGCAAACCTAATAGCCTGGTGGGTAATGGGTACATGTTATGAATGAGCCCCTATGGACACGAGACGGGAGGAAAGGATGAATGCAGAGGGAACACAAAAGAAAGCCAAAAGATTAAGAGTAGTATGCGAATAAACAAAGGGGTCAGATGAGAATAATTTAAAGGAAAAAGATCCAAAAGTAGAAGAGAAGAAAGTTAATGGGGGAAAAAGCAAGCGCGAGAAAACTAGACAATTTTTTTAAGACGACGTCTAATTGAGAAAATAATAATTGATAACGACATTGATTGTTAGTTCCGGTTCATCTCTTTACGGGAATGGGGGGGAGAGAGAAAAGAAGGATGGGGGGGGGGAGTGAGGAAACGGAGAGGAACAGAAAATAGACGGAGGCAAAAGCACTTGAAAAGGAAAGAGAAGAGGTGGAAGATTAAAAGATATCAGAGGAGAAAACAAGGAGGGGGAGAGAAAGCGAGTAGATCAGAGTGAGTTGAAAGGGGAGCCGCTATTTACCATTACTGCTAATAAGCTTCAAAAGGAAGCGAGTCGTTAGCTAAATGGATAGGCCCTCCATGACACATTACCATGTTAAAGGCTGATTCCACTCATTATTGGAGCTCCGATTCCTCGTGCATCACCGGCGAGGGCCGTGAGCCGGCCACTGGTACAGACCTGCTGCCTCAGCAGATACACCCCCCCCCCCCCACACACACACACACACACACACACACACACCGCACACACACACACAGCGGCAGAGGCGGACGGCGGAAAATGGTCACGAGAGAAAATCGCCCGGCTGGTGCTCTCTGCTTTGTTCTGGATTATAATGGAAATCAGAAAGCAGAGCAAACACATTTTTTTTCCGCGAGAGAACCACATTTGTGGTCTGAAAAAATAGCTAAAAAAAGAATCAGCTCTTTTGTTTTTGCATCGCAATCTTGAAACATTTTTTTTTATTATTATGGAAAGCAAATGTCAACAGGGAACTGGAGAGATGTCCAATAGCATCACAATAAAGTACAGATGTGGGAGAATAGATTAGATTATAATAGGGGGGGGGGATGGGAACCTAACCCTAACCCACACACACCAACAGAGAGACTAATTTAGTGTTATTAAATGAGTTTGCGTGTATGTATGTATGTATATATATATATATATATATATATATATATATATACAGTATATAAATATATATATATATATAAATATATATATACTGTATATTTATATATATATTTATTTATATATATATAAATATATATATATAAATATATATATTTATTTATATACTGTCTATTTATATACTGTCTATTTATATATATATATATATATATATATATATATATATATACATATATATATATCTTTATTACAGACTCATGGGTCCATAAAACACAAATACAACAACAATATATAAAATACAAGACGAGGACACCGGTGCAGCCATTGCAGCCAAAAGAAATCACTCGGGATTAAAAAACATACAAACATTTGTTCCATTGCTTCCAGAAACAAGACGAATACCTGGCATCCCTCAGCGATGGGTCAGCCAAGGCTTTTATAACTCCATTCTCTGAGACACTTAGTCGACATTCAAATTTACACATAAAATTCCTCAAAACAGCATGAAAAGTGGGAACGTTCCGGCTCACAAACATCTGACTTGTCTCGGAAGCTTGAGCAGGATCCTGAAGGCATCAGTGAAAGCCACCTGAATATTTTTCTTTTTCATCAGCAGCCGCAGACTCTTCCACAGAGCTCATGTCTAGTCAGCGTGCATTAAAGGACCCGTCCCATCCCCCCCATAGGCCCGTTGTGTTGGTCTCCAGCGGTTACCTGGCGGTCAAGCGCTCTGATCTCCTTTCTATCCCCTTCCCCCTGATTAACCTACTTGCCTTTAATTTGATACCTGTCTACATTTCCCCCGGCGCGTACAGAGCGTGGACTCTGGTTCAGCCGGCTGTTGGTGATGCGCCGCTCTGCCAATACTTCTATGTAGGCCACCGGGACATTCGCTCCACCGCGGTGTGTTCTACGGGATTTACAGAGGAACGCACGTTCTCGGGATTGGAATATTAGTACATTTGTTTGAGAGAGAGAGAGAGAGAGAGAGAGGCAGGGTTCAGACCGATGCATTTCCATGACTTTTCCATGACTTTAAACCAAATTTCGTATGACCAAACTGAGATCTCGGTTTAAACATGAACAATTTAGAACGTGTTGTGTATTAACAGCGTACGCCGGCTTATATGCAGGGGACTTTTTATTGTCTCCGCTACGCGACGTAGAGACAGAGAGACATGCTGCTGTGGAGACGACCAATAACAGACCTTTAGTTTAAAGAACAAAGACGTCTTTAAGAAAGGGACCTGACATTACTGCTGCTGTCATCTGGAGGAGAGAGAAAGT
>CM070101.1:2202500-2250000 GCA_036178185.1 Liparis tanakae | reverse complement strand
TTTGACATTGTACGTGATTGATTGAATTTTGGTAAAAAAAATAAGAAGTTGCCAGCACAACTAAAAAACAATTTGAATCGATAATAAACCAACAGGTCCTCTAAAGCAGGTAAACATAAGAGAAGAACACATATCAAGATGTTCTGATATGACGCCCCCATTGGCCATGAATACTGTGAAGGGAAGAAACCTAATTATAAGTATTCAATCCAAGTCACACGTAATCTGTATCAAAATGTAATGTCTGATTTTGAGAGGCTACGCCTGAACCTATCACATTCATGCGTACACTCTGATGGGAACTCGCATCATTCCCACAGCTCTGACTTCACCACACGTGTTTACTTAACCCTCCTGTTACCTTTAGGGTCCATTTGACCCCAGGCTGTTTTTCACTGTGTCAAACATATAAGAAATATCAACTTTTTATATATTTAAAGGGCTGTTTAGGTAGTAAAGACTATTGCACATTGTTGCAGTTAGAATGATCTTCTTTATTCTCAGGCGCATCATAACATGTTAGCCTTAATTAATATTAGATGGAATTAACCGGAGAAGGGATGAAAAGATTTATTTTAAACACTACGATGCGGATTTATTTTAAAATGTCAGATGAGATGTGATTGAAATGTTCCAATCTGATATCATTACTATCTCTCCTGAATAAAAATGTGTATATCTCACTTGAATCCTCTTTTAACCCTCCTGTGACCTTTAGGGTCAATTTGACCCCGTTCAATGTTTAACGTTGATGTTCTTTGGGGTCAATTTGACCCCAGGCTGTTTTTCACTGTCAAACATATAAGAAATATCAACTTTTGTATATATTTAAAGGGCTATTTAGGTAACAAACAAACATAAAGTACCTCACACTTAAACTTGGGAAACAATATTAATTCTAATAATCTTCTGGAGGTTTTAATAGCTGGGGTCAAATTGATTAGTAAAATAGAAGAAGAATAGAAGAATATAAATATACTTTATTAATCCCCAAGGGGAAATTTGTTGACAACAGTAGCACCAATAAACTAAACACAATAACATATAAATATAAGAAAGAAAGAAAGTGACTGTGCATAAAGTAAAGTGTGCAAAGTGAAATATAAAATACAAAATAAAATAATATATATATATACACAACATATATGTAAATACAGCACTGTAAAATTAAATAATAAAAAAAGGGAAGGTAACAGGAGGGTTAAAGCTGCTCACCGCAACCCGGCAATAGGGACGATGAACCGCACTACCGGAAAAGATCATCTTTAAAAACCAGATCATCTCTGATTCAAATGAGCCGTGTTGCTGTGTTCCTAAGTTTTAGCTAAACGACCTACAACAACAACAAAAAACAGAGCGAAACAGCCGCGCACCAGAATCAACAAACTGAGAACTAGTTCCCAAAGTTTAACTCCTTTAAAGCCGACACACAAACGGAGACCATCAACAAACAGAAGGATCCCAAACAGATCTGGGGGGGCATCTGTCTTGCTTTACGGCTTTCTTTGAACCGTAAAAGGCAGCTTGCTCTGGGAGAGCTGGCCGTGGATAAACAGAGGTTTAGAGCCGCGCTGATTCGAGCTGGAGAAGAACAATAAGAGCTCTGGAAAACCGCCGGTGAAGGAGGCGCAAGACAAACAAGCCGGAGCCAGACTCCGAGCTGGAGGGCGGCCCTCCCGCATGGGACGAGTGACGGAGAGCGGCGAGGAGGTGGAGGAGGAGAGGGGGGGGGGGGTCGACAGAGAGGGGGACGGATGGGAAATGGAGATACGGCAGAGCACAGAATGCAGAGAGCTATAAGACGTCCATCTGCAGAGGAAATGAAAAGCTTTTTACAGATTTATTATTGATTTCTTTTAAGGGTTAAGATCAGAGTTCTTACACATTTTGATCAATGGATTTCCAGGACTTTAAACCAGATTTCCACGACCAAATTGAAATCTCGGTAAAACATGAAAAATGTAGAACATTTTACATTTTAAGAATGTACGCCGGCTTATATTTTGAGCGTTTTTCTTTAAAAAACATATGAACAATTTCAAACTCGGTGTAAATGAACATGTGATCCATGACTTTTTAATTACTTTTCCACGACTTTAAGCCAAATTTCCATGACCAAACTGAAATCTCGGTATAAGTATGAACAATTTAGAAAATTTGCCGTATTGAGAGCGTACGTCGGCTTATATTTGGAGCGTCTTTCTTTAAAAAACATTAATTAGTTCAAACTTGGCGTAAATGAACATGTGATTAAAACACATTTCCATGACTTTTCCCAAAATGTTATGATTTAAGTTTTTTCCATGACTTTTCCAGGCCTGGGAATGACCATTTTAAAATGCCATGACTTTTCCAGGTTTTCCATGACCGTACGAACCCTGTAAGATGTATAGATCTATATATATATATATTGTAAAACAATGCACATATCAGTTGCCACAAATATCGTCTGCTGATTTGATATCTAACAGTCTCATCGGCGTCATCTCGTCAAAAGAATACCGGCGAAAGGAGTGCAAGAGGGGAGAGGGGAAAAGAGGTGACGGGACGAAAAAAGAAAGAGAGAACACCGAAAGAAGAAGAGTTGAAGAAGAGGCCGATCGGGAGGCGGAGGAATGAAATGAGACGGCGAGAAAGAGCAAAGGGCCGACAGGAAAGAAAGAAGTAGGCGAGAGGGCATGAAAGGATTATGAGTAGCGGAGGAGGGGAAAGTTCTGTTTCTGTGTGTGTGTGTGTGTGTGTGTGTGTGTGTGTGTAGGGGGGCTCATTATTGACACCATATGTTACCACAGGAAGCTCTTTGGGAAAATATAAGCAGCAAGAAAGATCAGAGAGCGAGACAGAGGGGAGAGGACACAGAGAAAGGAAGATGAAGAAACAGAGGTCACTCCGAAGTATTTGCAGCTGCAGACATTCATATGTGTGTGTGTGTGTGTGTGTTTGTGTGTGTAGGTGTGTGTGCGTTAAGGGTCACTCGCCTCTGTTTTAGCAGCTGTACATCTGGATGTTCGGCGTGCGGTGCTTCAGCCACAAGGTCGCCGTGCCGCCTCTCAGAGCCAACACACACTCACTCCATCCCTCCATCCATCATAGACACGCATTCATAGATATTCCATCTGAACACCGTCCGTCACCTCGTTTCACTTTCTGCTGACATGTCGTGATTAAGATAAGATCAATACATCGACGATGACAGATAGCGATCGATTGAGGAGAAATATGTTTTCGGCTGGTTTCAGCAACGTGGCTCCGGCGCTAGCCTTAATGCCTTTTGAAATAGAAATCTCAACCTACATTTTGCTCTTCGCTATTCAAGCTACTGGGTAAGATAAAAGTAAAATGCTGCTGGAAAGCAATTTACCTACACAGCAGCAGCCGGATGAAAACATCAAACTGCACTGACTGGTTCCTCGGCGTGACGATCGTCGTAATCGTCCGCTGATGAAACGCTTCACTGACACCGTGAAGTTGAGAAGAGTATATGTGGCATTACCTCACGAGATACTAACTTGTATCTGTATTATTTATCTATTTATCTATGTATCTATTTATTTATTTATGTATGTATTTATCAATTTATGTATGCATGTATTTATTTATTTATTTATCTATTTATCTATTTAATCTATTTATTTATTCATTTATTTATTTATGTATGTATTTATCTATTTATTTATGTATGTATGTATTTATCTATTTATGTATTTATTTATTTGTATGTGTGTTACTCGCATAACTCAAAAAGTATTTAACCGAATCTCATGAAATTTGGTGGGATGATTGTTTATTATCCGGGGACCATTTGATTAGATTTCCGTATTGATCGGGTCAAAGGTCAAGGTCATAAAAAGGTCAAAATCTTCTTTTTACCATAGTGTGCCAATTTCTATCCAATTGCCATGCAACTAATGCCAACATGTTCATACTTCAATGCCCAATCTTGTGATATGTGAAGGTATGCGCTCTACCGAGTGCCCCTTCTAATTTACAAATATTTTGTTTGAATAAATCTACGAATAAATGTTCAAATATTCTTTATATAAATATGGGAATATTCCAAATGAAGCTCGGAGTTGAACTCCGACCACAAAGTTCGTCGTCCGCCAGTGTACAATGTTTATGTCCTTTCCTAGGAATCCATTTCACAATATTGCTTATTTTCTTAGGTGGCACAGTAAACAGCCATGTACATGTACACACACACACACACACACACACACACACACACACACACACACACACACACTTCACCAATTCATCAACTCATGCTTTCTGTGTCCCGGCCCGCAGTAGAATGGAGCTGGGCAGAGCAGCTATTGTGTCCCTGGTAGAATTAACTATTGATTTTCTCCTCAGCATTATCAATGCTGTTCTGACAGCAAGAAAGCGAGGGAACACTCACACACACACACACACACACACACACACGTGGGCGGACACACACACACACACACACACACACACACACACACACACACACACACACACATACACAGACTCAGATTTGGAGATGTGCTTAGTATGAGGCAGCAAAGCCCCGCCGGGAAAAGCACAAGTCAAATATGACGCTACTGTAATAAGCACGCACGCACACACACACACACACACACACACACACACACACACACACACACACACACACTAATACCCAAATGTTTTGAGTCTCATCACACGTGCATTAGGGTATAAACACGGGCCCCATAAAACATTAGTGTCACAGAACATAACCTTGTCCACTAATCCCAAATGTATGAGGTTGAATTACCAATAACCCCCCCCCCCCCCCCCCCCCCCCCGCTCAACACGTCTAATCTACTCTCGGAGCTGAGAATCATCCGGATGATGAATCGATCTGATCACAGCGCTTCGTCTCCAATGTAATGCGGCTTCGATTTTGTTCTATTCAAATTAATAAAGAATATTATTACCTGAAATTACCTGAATGTACTGTATAAGTTGCGTAGCCGGTAACCCTACAATTGGTGGGTGGGGATGAGGTTTTGCCCTCAGACATGTGTGACTCCTCTTCCCTGGTGGGATAAAAACTGTGAAAATCAATAAAACATGTATTTTTTTAAATAATAAAGTATATTATTAGTGCTCACTTTATTTTTATTTTGAATGAGCAGGTATCACTTAGCTACGAGCCGTCGTCCTGACCTACTTCCGCCCCACACTGGGACAAGTGTCAAGAAGAAAACAACCCGACTAACATTTTAAATGTCAACGTCGGTGCCACCGAATCCCTCTCTCTCTCTCTCTCTCTCTCTCTCTCTCTCCCTCCCTCTCTCTCCCTCTCCTTCTCTCTCTCCCTCTGCTCCAGCTTTGTGTCTTTCTTATTGACAGGAAGGATACAGCAGCGTTCCAACTTAGCACTTCGCACCTGGCTAATTTTAGCCCCCAGAGAAGTCCTCTAAAGAACACACTTACACACACTCTCTCTCACACACACACACACACACACACACACACACACACACACACACACCTGTTGGTGTTCATGTGATCTGTGTCTTTGGCACAATGTCACGGATTAATTTGTGGCTGCCTTGAAGCTGTCGACAACTTCACAAACACGCTCTGACTAAACGTTATGAACACACACACACACACACACACACACACACACACACACACACAAATACAAGTGCTGTAAATCAAATCAGTCAAATAAAATGACGATTAGTGTAAACAGACACACACAAACACCAAGTGGCCAGCGAGTGTGTTGAGGAGAAAAAAAGAAAAAAGAAAGACAAATCAATTAAAGATGTCACAACACGCGGCTATTGTTCTTTTCTTTTAGTTCAGTATAGCTTCAGACTCTTTGTCCAGAGCTGCAGCCAACAGGCAGATCATATTGATCTGGTGATTTGTTAATATTGATATTATCAGCAAACATAACATAATATTATATTATATTATCCTTCATAGCACCGGAGCAGGCAGCAGTTCTGAAACAATTATTTAGGTGATAATAATAATAATAATAATAATAATAATAATAATAATAATAATAATAAATAATAAAAATAAAATAATAATAAAATAATCATAATAAATAAATAATAATAATAATCCCTCAAATTTATATAGAGCTTTTTAAGGTACTCAAAGACACTTTGTGCGTTCACACCAAAAGCAAAACAATTTTTTCGCGTGACCGAATCCCATGAAAAGTCAACGTACAGATGCGTGTGGCTGCGATAGACGCGAAATGTTCGCCCCGAGTTGAAATATTTCCACTTTGAGTCGTCGTCTCGCAACTCGGGCCGATCGTCTCTGGAGTTCCTCTCTCGTGGCGCTGGAGGCGGAAGTCTTTCAGACGTAACGGTGACTTCGCGGTGAAAGTGACCGAGCTGAGTGAGCCTACGGGTGATGTCATCAACCCGAACACGAGGGCGTCAGTGTGAGGGACGTCCTCAAGAAGTATGAAGCAGAACTAGTGATGAGGTATTCCGTGGTGGACGAAGGAGATGATAACGGTCTCTACGGAGACGAGACACGGAGATAAGCCCCGCCCCTCGCAAGAACGCGGAGAACGGTCGAGAACTCACGAAAACATCTGCAGTCGGGCTCATCAATAAAACCCAGGGCCTCCGCTGACTCACACACTAACATCCGCAGCACAATTTATTACCGTTACTTGGCAATAAACAGTTTCTGATTCTGACTGATATTTTTCCTTCTCTCTGGTATTGCTTTTTTCCCTCGAGTAAAGCATCTGAATACTTATTCCACCTCTTATATGGTGTGAATGAGGCTGCGGGAGTAACAAATAAGTGTGTAATGTGCGTCTGTATTCATTCCACTCTGCACTTGTCTTTCCATAATCTGCATTCATCTGCATGTTTTAACAGACTACATATCATTTTGCCTTATAGTGCTAACCCATCATTACAGCACAGACACAACTTGACTAAACTCATGTGCATCCTTTTAAATTCTCCAGTTTTTTTCTTCTCCTGTCCTTCCTACGCTCCTTCCCTACCTCCCTTTTCTCTTATTTTTAAGGAAACATGCATATCAATTCACTGATTCTGGGTTCCAGCCAGAAAACTTTAGAGTGCTTTTTCTCCGGTGTATTCCTCTAAATCCATTTAGCTAAGCCCGGCTGCTTTCACATTAACATAGCAGACTGAGATCAACATATTTTAGAAACATTATGACATCGGGATGAATTCACTCCATGAAAATGTTGATTCCTCTTACGGACAGAAACACCTACTCTGGGTTCACATTCACTGCGATACCTCTGGGGACTTTGGTTAAATCCACATTACCATAAACAAATAAACACATCTGAGACCTTTTATCTAAAGATTATTCTTCAGCTTAGATCCTCGCAGAGAAAACCTATTTCACAGGATCACGCTTCACCTTTGACTACGGCAAAGTCCGATAACCATCAGCAGGAACATCAATCGGTTTTCCTGAAATGTTTATTGAAGACGCAGGTGAGGTTTTTGCAGTGAAATTATGAATAAGTTACAGGGTTCCTACACATTTTGACCAAGGACTTTTCCAGGACTTTTCCAGGACTTTTCCAGGACTTTAAACCAAATTTCCATGATCAAAGTCAAATCTCGGTATAAACATGAACATTTTAGAACATTTTGTGTATTGATTGCGTACGCATCTTTCTTTAAAAAACGTATTAATTATTTCAAACTGGGCGTAAATGAACACGTGATTATAACATATTTCCATGACTTTTCCTAAACTTTTATGATTTGAGTTTTTTCCATGACTTTTCCAGGCCTGGAAATGACCATTTTAAAATCCCATGACTTTTCCAGGTTTTCCATGACCGTACGAACCCTGTAATCCCTTTGCCCGACTCTCTAAAGTGTTTCCATCCATCTCCTTAAAACCAGCATTTTAAAAAAAACGTTTTAATTCTGAGTCTTTCCATTCAACAACCCGTTGTTTGTGTATCCCTCGCTCCTCCATCCTGCTGCTTCAACCTCCTCCTCATCATCATCCTCCTCCTCCTCATCCTCCTCCTCTCTCTTTCCTACCCTCTGGACCTTCCGTCTACCTGCCTCACCCATCCTTCCTCTAACATCGATGTCTCCTGAGACGCCTAATAACTTTCCAACGCACCCTCCTTCCTCTCTCCTCTCCGTTTCAGCCCTCCTCCTCCTCCTCCTCCTGCTCCTCCTCTTCTCTTTCTGATTATCTCCCGGCGTCTCTCTGAGCTCTGTCGCTGATGGAGAGCACGCCTGGCTGACACGCCTGGTAATGAGGCTCCTAATGCAGATGGCCTCTCCCGCCCTCTTCCACTCACTTTCTCTCTCTCTCTCTCACACACACACACACACACACACAGAATAGACTAGAAGCACACATCCTGATGGCAGCCTTCCCCCCTCCTCTCTGCAGGAGGTCTAGAGCTCTCCTGGTTTAAACAGTAGCTGGAGATGTTTTGAAGTGGATAAGTAGAAAAAAGCATGACGAGCTCTAAATTTGTCTCATCTTTCGAGCGGCAGTCACAGACGCACAAACCCCTCGCTCAACACACACACACACACACACACCTGCAAACAAACCCTGCAAACACTCACATGTTCAAACAGCCATCTTCATGTATTCTTCAGTATTCGTGTAATAAGTGGGACAATTTGACTAATAATAGGAATCTGTTTTTTTTGCATGAATATTTGGACTCTTATCGCGCGCCATGCAATATTGATTATGTCCCGGCTGTCAGTCCTCGTCTCTGCCGAGGGCATTGTTGCTCGTTTTTCATTGTTGACTGTGTCACGGCCCTAACCCACAAAAAAAGCACATAATTAATCTCTCACAGCCTCAAGAATACAGCGACTAAAGGAGCAGCGGCTCCTCTCAAATGCATTTCATGACTTAATGTTATCTTTAAACGGTTTGGTTCACCTCAACGACAAACACAGAATGTGTTCTCACTAAACCCGGGGGCCATGCAGATGGATGTGGATGTATTTGTACGGGTCTTGAGAGATGTCTGCCGGCACAGCCACACAGTGGATAGGAACTGAATTTAGTTGGTGGTGCAAATTGCATTGAAAATTGTATTTTATAAAATTCCAAATCGATGTGATTGACTGTCAACTTCCTTAGAGGAGTACACTGAGGCCAGAACACAGATAGAGACACTATATGCTTTTAAAATGAAATATCAAATGACAATCTGAACTTCGTATCCCCTGGACAAATTGCAAAAAATCCCAAACCAATATGGCACGCTGTCAAAGAAACATGAGAACAGATAACTCTCTTTATCCTTCTACAAACTGAATCTTCTGAATCTTCATTTTTAAAAGGAACAGAGACATGTGGCCTATTCGGTAGCATGCATACGATTGGCTCTGGAAACGCTGTTCTCATCACTTTCCCTCATCGTAGTGCAGTAAAGGTACTCGGTGTACATTGAGAGTGACTAAGTAGAAAGCAAGAGTCCCATTCAGGGTTCTTACACATTTCCATGGATTTCCAGGACTTTTCCAGGACTTTTCCAGGACTTTTTCAGCACTTTTCCAGCACTTTTCCAGGACTTTAAACCAAATGTCCATGACCAAACTGAAATCTTGGTGAAAACATGAACAATTTAGAAAATGTTGTGTATTGAGAGCGTACGGCTGCTTATATTTTGAGTGTCTATCTTTAAAAAAAAAAAAAAATTCATTATTTCAAACTCGGTGTAAATGAATATGTAATTATAACACATTTCCATGACTTTTCCCAAACTTTTATGATTTAAGTTTTTTCCATGACTTTTCCAGGCCTGGAAATGACCATTTAAAAATTCCATGACTTTTCCAGGTTTTCCATGAGCGTACGAACCCTGCATTTTGGGTGGACACGGCTTAGAAAACCAGGTGAAATCCGGGGCACACTGGGCCATGATGAACTCTGTAAAGGGCAATCCAGATGACACACATGTACATACTTGAGCTATAACAAGGTCTAACGCATTGACTTGATTTATGAGTCTGAAAATAACAAACAAAGCCAAGTAACACGGCTGACCGCTGATGATTTACACTGTTTCGGAAAGTCCTCAGGTCACGTGAACCTCTCTCACAACGGTCCTCTCTTTTTGTTAGAATTGCAGGGTTCGTACACATGTTGACCGATGGATTTCCAGGACTTTTCCAGGACTTTAAACCAAATGTCCATGACAAACTGAAATGTCACTGTATGCACCTAAACACCAGAACAAATTCCAAGTAGGTGTTAACCTACTTGGCAATAAATACCATTCTGATTCTGATTCTGATTCTGATTCTGATTCTGATTCTGGAATGTGGAGTTTACATGAAAACTTTTTGAAAATGTAATATTCAAACAATGAGAATTACAAAGCATATAATACACCTTAAATGAAACAAATGAATGAGAGACAATAGTTTGATTAAAAGAATAAACATTACTATACATGTTTATTCTTAGAAACACTTATATAAATGGGTATTCTTTTAATCAAACTATTATCCTTTATGTGCAAATCCATGTTTGGACTTGGCGTATTTTAAACTTGACGTAGATGAATAAGTTAGTATAACACATTTCCATAACTTTTCCCAAACTTTTATGATTTAAGTTTTTTCCATGACTTTTCCAGGCCTGGAAATTACCATTTTAAAACTCCATGACTTTTCCAGGATTTCCATGACTGTCGGAACCCTGTAATTGGGGTCGACGCGGTGTGTCAATGGAGGGGTTTCCCGTGTGATTTGACCTGTTCTGTCAACGAGAAACAACATTAAAGAAACCCCAAAAACACACATAGTGTGTGTGTTTCTGGTGAGGACGTGTAGCAGACACGTAATTCCCCCCAGCTAACTAGCTCAACGTGTAGCTAGCCGTTGATTAGCTTATTAAGGGGAATGAGCAGCGGCCCGAGGGCGTGACCCCGAGCCCATGTGGGTCCCGCTCGGCGCTCCACTACCCTCGCGGTGCCGAGTATTGGGCGTATCGATCTCGAGTCCTAATCGATCAGGGCCGATCGGTCTCGTGGGGACTCACCTCTCTGCTGGGCATAGCTGCATTGCCATAGCAACGCGGCCAGGAGCGCGAGCCGGAGTCGCTTCATTTCGTCCCGTCTGGAGGTCTGGTATCGGGGCGCGCGCGCGCTGCGTAGTCAGCGCTGGAGGTCCTCTCGCGCAGCTCTGTGTTGCGTTCACTGTCAGAGGAAAGTTTCACAGAAGTTGACCCAAACTCTCTCTCTCTCTCTCTCTCCCCCCCACCCCCTCTCTCTCTCTCTCTCTCTCTATCCTCCCCCCCCTCTTTCTCTCTCTCCACTCTTCTTGCTCTCAGTTATTCTCTAAGACAGATAGATAGATAGATAGATAGATAGATAGATAGATAGATAGATAGATAGATAGATAGATAGATAGATAGATAGATAGATAGATAGATAGATAGATAGATAGATAGATAGATAGATAGATAGATAGATAGATAGATAGATAGATAGATAGATAGATAGATAGATAGATAGATAGATAGATAGATAGATAGATAGATAGATAGATAGATAGATAGATAGATAGATAGATAGATAGATAGATAGATAGATAGATAGATAGATAGATAGATAGATAAATAGATAGATAGATAGATAGATAGATAGATAGATAGATAGATAGATAGATAGATAGATAGGTAGATAGATAGACATACAGACAGACAGACAGACAGACAGACAGACAGACAGACAGACAGACAGACAGACAGACAGATAGACAGATAGATAGATAGATAGATAGATAGATAGATAGATAGATAGATAGATAGATAGATAGATAGATAGATAGATAGATAGATAGATAGATAGATAGATAGATAGATAGATAGATAGATAGATAGATAGATAGATAGATATGTAGATATATAGATAGATATATGATGTATCAGACAAATTAAAATATATGTAAAATGTATATCTAATAAACAACAGTTGCCGTTGAAATATAATGGAGTAAATATAAAGACAAAGATAATTAACGTCGGCATCAGCAAAGCCTTGGCTGCCACTGACAAAAAGAAAAGAAGGCAAACTAAAAGAGTTGAAAAGCAACGAATGGAGCACAGAAATCCTTGAGAAGTGGAGAGTTGAATAGAGGTTTGTGCGTCGTTGTGTCCAGAGAGTTGTAGGAGTTGTGTATTGTTCTGTGGCTCCTCCTGCTGCCCTGCTCAACTCACCACAGTCAGGGCAAAGCTGGAGCACACAGCCCTCAAAGCCCACGGCGCAGTCATAAAGTAACCATCTGAGTATTTGGTTGTTAAACTCATTTTGTAAGCTTCCAAAAAAGTTTTCTAAAGTGAAAAGGAAAACTAGTTGAAGTAGATTTTTAACGACGATGCAAAGGTTGAAGATTCATGACTTATCTAGCACATTTAGTAACGATCAAAACAGAACCATTAAGCCTGTAGGGTAACCGTTTAATTACAGCGGTGCTATTGTATCGTATGAGTATCTATATCAATGTGTAAAAGTTAAGTTTGTCTCTCCACTCAGAATCTACGTCTCTACCGTGAAGGCCACTGAGCTGTTTACTCCTTCACTGCAGGAAACATCAGCATATTATAATGTTACAGCTCACCGACTTGTCAATCACTTCATACACCACCTGTGCATGTGTGTAGTTATGCAAGTGCACTCGTGCATTTGTGTGTGTGCGTGTGTGTGTGTGTGAGGCAGACGCTGTTGTTTGTATACAGTTTCTCTACAGGCAGACATTGTGAGTGTGTGTGTCCAAGGGTTGGATTTGTGTGTGAGTGTGTATGTGGAGCATCCCCCAGACCCGCAGACCTCCAGAGGCAGGGAGGCTGAGTCTGCACACGGTGAGGCTGAAGATGGGCTCTCTTCGCTGGGCTCGGAGCTCCGGGCCGCCCCGCCGTGCTGCTGGCTCTCTGTGGGGCTGGACATCAAGGTGAGTCCATTTACATCAGAATCTAATAGCTGTATTATCATTTGTTTTCACACAATATATTCAATATTATATGTTTTATTAAACTGTGGAGTAATCGTCAAGATAATTGACATATACACAAAAACATATTTGTATTATGGATGCAGAAATGTGTTTCAGGACTAATCATAGATATACTTGTTGTAATATACAACACTATGCATTGATATACACCAAAGTAGAAAAATAGATGGGTAAAGTGTTTTTATATATTGCACTTTTCACGAGTGGGAGTGACAATGTACTCAACTCAAGTCAACAACAATAACTTATTGGATGTTCTTTTTAGATATTAATATTGTTCTTAATATATTATATCTGTTGCTGTTTTTCATTAAGTTTATCTCTACTTTTCCCCAACGTAGCGTGATGTGGTCTGTCAAATTAATTATGTCATTTTCCTTCATGTGAAGGAATTGCCATTAAAGCCCCACTATGTAACAATTGTACCTTAAAATAACAGTTTGAAACAAATGGTGCCGCTACAATGACTTTTAATATGTAGATGTCTCCTCCTCCATCGGGGTCTGTGGGCTAAAAACCCGACTCTGTCACATGTTGTAGCGCCCGGTCCTTGGACCTGCTTTCTGTCATGATGACCAGCGTCACATAGTCCAGTCCACCTCACAGGGGACTTTTTATTGTCTCCGCTACGCGACGTAGAGACAGAGAGACATGCTGCTGTGGAGACGACCAATAACAGACCTTTAGTTTAAAGAACAAAGACGTCTTTAAGAAAGGGACCTGACATTACTGCTGCTGTCATCTGGAGGAGAGAGAAAGTTACAGGGGGCGGAGGAGATTATTATTTAACTCAAACTCAAAAGAGACATATAGGTCACCAGAAGAGCCACATATGGCTCAGAGCCAGAGGTTCACCACACCTGATCTATCGTAACTGGGTATTTACCACACTGAAGTACACGTTAAATACCTGAAGGGGGCGCTACAAGGGAAAAACTACATAGTGGGGCTTTAAGAGCTTCAGTTCTTTTTGGAACTGGCCAGATACTGGCACCAGTTGGTTTCCCTACTGGTGTACAAATAAACTAGTTTAAAGTGGACGAGGGCTCAACATTCAATAGAGTGGCTTTGATCAGCAGGTTCTTTCAGCGGGACGAGGAGATGCTGATTCTGACCCTCAGTGATGAGTTGAGCAGAACCTACGGCGAGGACAACATCGCAGACCGAAATAACACAAGCTCCGACGACACCAGAAGAAATAGACCCTCGTTTCAGACCCAGCAAGATAATCCCAGTGTCCCAGAATCCACCAGCACCTTTCTGCAGGAGAGCCCGGCGCTTAAAGAAACCAGAGCGACTGTGATCTCCACTGGACCCAGAACCATTACCATAACTTCAGCGGTTTCCACTGCGGACTCCGTGTGGTTCAAAAACACCAACGGTCACGGCGAAGGAAGAAGATCCTCAGAGATGGAGGCTGACGGGGTGGGAAGCAGCAGGGAGCAGAACCAAGGGAACAAGACGGGGTCCGGCAGGACGCAGGAACAGAGACTTTCTGAGGATGGAGAGGAGGATGGAACTTCTCACTTCTGCACCAGCCTTGATGAAGAGAGGAGGATGAGGAGGATGAGTTTGGTTAAACCAGATCAGAGCCCCGGCTGCAGAAGTGTGAATCCTACTCCCAGCATCACGGCGTGGGAGGCTGGCTGGAACGTCACAAATGCTATACAGGTACACTCATTCAGTATTTGGCATGGCTACAATGCAATTACATACAGAAGAAACAATTACACCACAATATAGGAGAATATTTGATGACTTTCGGATTTTCACCCATTACAATGTTGTTGTTTTTCCGCATCATTTTTTATCTTATTAACCCCAGTGTTAATAGCTCCATTAGTCTTCTAATAATAATAATACATGCAATTTCTATTGCGCTTTCCATAGTACTCAAAGACTCTTCTAAGGTGATAACACAATGTACCATTAGAACACTGGAGATGGGCCTCTACACACCTCTGTAGAGACTTCATTACACACCAGAGAATAGTCACTTACACATTAACTATGTAGAGAGAGGATTTATGATTCATTTAATGTCATCTTCATTGAAAAAATAAATAAATAAGGACATTTCTAAGTGACCCCAAACTTTTGAGCGGTAGTGTATGTTGTTGGGACACGACATGCCTCTCTCTCTCTCTCTCTCTCTCTCGCTCTCTCTCTCTCTCTCTCTCTCACTTGCAAAATGCAAATGTTAATGTCGATGGCCGCCGTTTAGGCGCCGGGCTGCGCGTTACGTTTAAAGAGCATTGAGCATGCAGACTATTTGATCCGCCGCGTCGTGTTCTCATATCAATGGAACAACGGAACAATGCTCCGCGGTCTCGCCGGCTGTTTGTCAGGCGCTCTCCCGTCTTCTTAATCAAATAAAGTGTGAATCAAATTGTCAAAGAAAAAAGGAAAGAGAAGCCGGTGGTCACAGAGCGTCCTCGTGGCGGCGATGCTAATAGCTTATTACGCCGTAAACGCCGAGCTGTATTCAACCGACGCGCTCATGTAAATCCGTCCCCTCGCTTCATAACGGCGGTGTAATTGAACGGCGTCGCCAGGTCTGTGAAGAACATTGTGACATTAGGACGGAAATACAGTGTACACATGCAGAGGCCTATGACACACACACACACACACACACACACACACACACACACACAATCACACACACGCTAACAAATGAAGACGCGCGTCTCCGTCAGCAGGCCAGGTGAATTTACATCAAATGCTGTAATTTGCCGGTCGGCGCTGTTGTCATTATCTCAATACAAACACATGGTATTTAATAGATAAACAAGTATGTTGTGTGCTCGGTGTATTGATGCTCGTCCTTTTATCTGAGGGACGGATATTGTTCTGTTTTGATTAGAGAAAAAAAAAACTGAGTCTGTGATATATTTTTATATTTTCTGTATCGCTGGTTTGAATTCCCCGTTAAAATATATGATTCGTTACTTGTGTAAACTCAGTGGTTGGTTATATTTGAATTAAGTTAAAGGGGACATATTATGAAAATTCCGCTTTTTTAGTGCTTCTATACGTTAATTTGGGTATCTGGCACCAAAAAAAACAACTGAGGCGGCTTGTTGTGGTTCCTCTACGTCAGAAACGATCTGCTTGAGGTCGTCCAATGGGATCAGCACCAACGTCTACGTAGATGTTGAAGCACGCCCATGTAGGGGGTGTGGCTACATGGCCTTGGAGGGGGGAGCTGGCTCATTAGCATTTAAAGGAACAGGCACTCAGAACAGGTCAGTCTGAGGGGAGGTGTTTCTGACAGGTACAAAGGCTGTTTGAAATGATTCTTGTGGTATTTTGACCAAAATATGTTATAAACATTTCATTAAGACCCCAAGGAACCACATCAACTTGTGGAGAAATGGGCATAATATGTCCCCTTTAAACACTCTTTTTCTTGTGAATTGAATAGTTTCTATTTGACGTTTTTTTTAATGCAGAATGAGTTTTTCTCTTCTTGAATGTGCTAAAACAGTACAGGCTTGTTGGTGCGGTGGGGTTGTTCATGTTTTGTAGGTTATTCATGACCTCCAGCTCAATGTAATCAGGAGCCTGAACCAAATGGATTGCTCAGTAATCCATTCGGTTGAGGTCACAGATCGGTTGAGTTGAGGCGACGGCTTGATGACTGGCGGAGCAGAAAGGAGTCTCTTCTGAAAGGTGGTGATGGACGACCACGGAGTAACAATAACAGACACAGAACGTATCGGATGTATAAGCATCAGAGCCGTGATGACGGGTCATTTGTTAAGAGGCGAGCAGATGTCTTATTAATGGGAAAAAAAGAACATCAATTTTATCTCCTATCAAGGCTAAAAAGAAAATATGTATTTTCCGGTGGTTTTATACTGATGCCAACACAACTATGGGATATGACGGTCTGCCAGCTTCATAAAGTTTTTATTAGAAAAGGGAATTATCTGCCAAAAATGCTAAAAAAAACCTCCGGCTCTAAAGACTCGGGAACGAGGCAGATCCTATCTGTGTGGCTTCATCGCAGAAGAGAGACTTTTGGACCTTTTGTTTCTTTAATTTAACGGCCTCTGACTGTCTTACCGTGAACTGGTTTGGAGATTTAATTTCCAAATATGTTTTTTTTTCAAATCCAAACACAAGCCACAGGGAAAAGTAAAATGTTCAGATGTTTCTTTTGGGAAGATTGCAGTCGAAAGTGATTTGGTTCATCCGGCTGCCAAATACATCCCAAGACACTACCAAAAAAAAAGTGAGGCTGGATGTCGGAGCTGCAGGATTTCCTGGTGAACCCGCATGGACCGGATTCCACGTGGCGCAGATGAAAAGCTTTAAAGGGGACATATTATGAAAATTTCACTTTTTTAGTGCTTCTATACGTTGATTTGGGTATCTGGCATGTCTCCAGATACAACACAAAAACTCTGAAAAAACTCTGTACCTGCGCTGGGTCACAAGAGATCCTTCGCTGGTTCCATATGAAAGACGTATTGACGGTTGCTGTCTATTCCCCCCTTATAGATTAACTCTCCGTCCACAAGATATGTTATTACACCGTAACGACAACCTGCCTCGCTTTTCTTGGCTTTCGCCACCTGAAGCCAGAAAAGTGGTGCAACATGAAAGTTTTGCTTGTAAAAGGGACACAACAAGCAACGGTGGGAGGGACACAGTACATATTATGAACATTACACTTTTTTAGTGCTTCTATACGTTAATGTGGGTATCTGGCATGTCTCCCAACACAAAAACTCTGGAAAAAAACAACTCCCATGGCTTGTTGTGGTTCCTCTACGTCAGAAACGATCTGCTTGAGGTCGTCCAATGGGATCACCACCAACGTCTACGTAGATGTTGAAGCACGCCCATGTAGGGGGTGTGGCTACATGACCTTGGAGGGGGGAGCTGGCTCATTAGCATTTAAAGGAACAGGTACAAAGGCTGTTTGAAAGGATTCTTGTGGTATTTTGACCAAAATATGCTACAAACATTTCATTAAGACCCCAAGGAACCACATCAACTTGTGGACAAATGTGCATACAATGGGTCCTTTAACAATCAAAATATATAAACGCCCGTCGTCTCGCTGCCGCTCTTGTTGACTAATGTAGGTCAGAGAGGCGTCGGTATTATATTGAGTTCCTCACAGAAATGTCAAACCTGTGTCTGGTCACATCTGCCCACCTCCTCCCCTCACCTCCTCCACACTTCTCTCTTCCTTTTTTTGGTGCACAGGGCATTTGTGTTTGCATAAAACATGGTGCACGACCTGAAGAGCAGCGGTCGACATCTCGCACCGACAGTCCCGACAGGAGCCGTTAATGTGGAATAAGAATACTCTGTTTTACCTTCGCATTGAACATGTGGAAGGTGATGTTTTAAATCGCTGTGTATTTGTATGCGTGCGTGTTATTCGCATAAGTCAAAAAGTATTAAACCGAATCACATGAAATTTGGTGGGATGATTGGTTATTATCCGGGGAGCATTTGATTACATTTTTAGATCGATTGGGTCAAAGTTCAAGGTCATGAAAGGTCAAAATCTTATTTTTACCATAGCACGGTCAATTTATATCCAATTGTCATGCAACTAATGCCAAAATGTTCATAATTCAATGCTCAATATTGTTATAGCGAAGGTATGCGCTCTACAGAGTGCCCGTTCTAGTTTCAGCATGTCTTCCTGAGATACCCTGGCTGCTCTGTGGTCTATATTGATTATTTAGTTAAAGCTATATGGGCTATATGATGCATTGGGTGGATAAACCTAAATCTTCGTCTCCCTCAGAACCAATCAGGGGATTTCTTTCCTCCAGGTTGTGTTGAGCCGAGTTGGGTAACCAATGAGGAATGAGCTGGCGAAAACTCACAGAGAAAGGGAAGAGGAGGGAGAGAGAGGGAGGGAGAGAGAGAGGGAGATGAAACCAGATACTCGAGCGTCAAACTGCTTTCATCACCAGCCGTTCCATTTGAACATCAAAGCCCCATCAGCATATGCGCAGCAGACACAAAATGGTGACTTGAAAGAGAGCGAGTGTGTGTTGCTGTCTGTGTCTGAGCCTCCACAGCTCTGAGCGTCCGTGTAGCTCCATGTAGCAACATCCGAGGAGCGGCAGCTCCATCAAAGTACAGCCCACGTCTCCTCTGATCTCCCCTCGTCCCCTCCCTCCTTCAACCTCCTGCTCTCGAGGCGTCACGTCCCACCTCTCCTTCCAGCTCCCTCCCTCCTCTGTTTTCCGTCTCCTTATCTCCTCGACCCTCTCCTCTTCTGGCCTCCCACCTCCGTGCCATAAAAGATATTTTAGCAGTAAGCTTTCTTAAAAGTGAGTCAGGTCACGCTCCAGTCTGGGGCCTCCTCAGTCCCTCCTGAGGGTGTTCCAACCTCGAGCTGCAGAGGCGTCACGTCCCGATCTCCCTTCGGAGCTTGGTTCTGTTTTGGTGTGTTGTCTTGAAGAACGGAGGTTAAATGAGGAGGTCTGGGGGGTGAGCAGTTCTTTCAGGTATTGGGGAGCATGTCCATGAATGCACTGATGACTCTCCTCTTCCTTCTGCTCCTGCTGGCCTCCTGCGTGCTCCAGCTCCCCAGGCATCGGGCCAAACCTCTCCTCTCCTATCCTCTCCTCTCGCCTCCTCATCCTCCGACCACTCGGTCCTCTTCAACGCTCTTTCTTAATCTCTCCTTTCCTTTTTTTCCTAGAAACAAAGTTTCTGAATTCTCACATTTTAATGGTTTTCAGTGATGGGCTCTTATGGAAGTGATTTAAATAAGGCTTATTGTAGTATATTAAGGACTTTAATGTCCTATATTATTTTTACCTTGGTTTTCTTGTGCCTCACACTTTGCATCACCTTTCACCTATTACATTTTTGGGTTATCACTACTCACTTTCCTTATGCCATACTCACTTTCCACTATAATTGTATAATTGTTTTCTTCTTCCTTTTGTTTGACTGAAAACTGTCTAGTTTGTCTTAAAACTGTTACAGATTGTTTGTACATTTAAAATGTTTTAAGACAATAAATTCTGAAAGACACTTTTTAGTTTCTGCATTGAAAATGCACTAGGTAATGTTTGGATCGCTGTGTATTTGTATGCACGCGTGCGTGTTACTCGCATAAGTCAAAAAGTATTAAACCGAATCACATGAAATTTGGTGGGATGGTTGGTTATTATCTGGGAACCATTTGATTAGATTTTGGGATCGATTGGGTCAAAGGTCAAGGTCAAGGTCACGAAAAGGTCAGAATCTTCTATCCAATTGGCAACTAATGCAACATGTTCATAATTCAATGCTCAACCTTGTGATATGCGAAGGTATGCGCTCTACCGAGTGCCCATTCTAGTTTACATTTGTTCTAATTCTTACTCTGAAAATAAGTAAAGCGGATGAGAGATATTCTTTTGTCATCATCTTTTTTGCTTTCACTTTAAAAGTACGACAGGACAGAAACGGAAACAGGGACAAAGGGACCTGACGACTCATCCAGAGCCGAAGCACACATTGTCATGGCGACTTGGTTATTTTTATTTTGTGAAGCACCTTTTTAAACGGGGTCTTGGCCCTTCTTATTCCGACCCCCCTCACAGCCCATACGCTCTTTCTCTCCACAGGGGATCTTTGTGTTGGGTTTGCCCTTCGCCCTGGTCCACTCAGGGTATGTGGGACTTGTTCTGCTGGTTCTGTCCGCCTGGTTCTGCAACCACACCGGGAGGATTCTGGTGGCCTGTCTGTATGAAGAGGAACAAAGGTGTGTCCGTTGTAATCTGGATATCTGCAATATCACTTTATAATTAGGTCACATACATTTTATTATGTAAAAACTTTTTTTTTTCTTCTTCTACTGATAGCAGATATACTAAGCAACGTATTTGTGTCATTGCTGCAGAACTTCTGGTCCGTATACTTCTCATAAAAAGCTCTGTGCTCAGTGGGATATTTTTATGTTAAGCCATCGTTGGCTACATCTGAGTTTTGGCAGTTTTTTTCTCCTTTCTGTATTTCATTAATGGCGGCTCTCATTTTGTGACAACTGATTCCTTCTCATCTTTATTCCTTCTGTTCTATACTGACTCCTTGGGGGAATTTAACTCTAATTGTGTTATGAACACGGCGTGGAGAGCTTTGAGAGTCCAAATACACAAACATGTTGTTCTGTTCACTCACCAGCGGCGAGCAAAAGATACGTAGAAGGGTCCATCTGGGCTTTGAGTTTACTTTTGCCTCATTGGTTTCAGAGTTTGTCATTTTATTATATACGCTGCTATAACTGTAAAAAAGAAAAAACTAATTGTAGTGACTCCACTCTATGGAACATTATCCATATATATATATACACACACATATATATAGATATAGATATATATTTATATATATCTATATCTATACATACATATATATATATATATATATTTATACACACATATATATATATTTGTATATCTATATATCTATATATATATACATATATATATATTTGTTTATATATATATTTATACACACATATATATATACATACATATATATATATATATTTATATCTATATATCTATACAAATATATGTATATATATATATATATATATTCATATCTATATATCTATATATATACATATATATATATATATATATATATTTGTTTATATATATATATATATATAAATATATATATATATATATATATATATATATATATATATATATACATACATACATATAGCTTATAGTAATTCAACGAAAGCGAGATGTAGCTTTGAAAACAGTGACAATGGTGAAAGATGTGACAATGGATCATAAACGATCCATCACAGTGGCCGGTAACTTTGAGTACTATGAAAAGCGCTATAGAAAAGTTATGTATTATTATTATTATTATTATTATTATTATTATTATTATTATTATTATTATTATTATTATTATTATTATTATTATTATTATCTTTCAGCGGCGGCTCGGTGTCGATGGTCCGAGTCCGACACAGCTACCAGGACATCGTGGAAGCCGGCTGCAGAGGACTGTGGCCCGGCCTGCCTGCACTGGGGGGGTGGATGATTAATGTGGCTCAGGTAACACACACATGCTCAGAAACCAACGCACACACATGCCTTGTACTGCGAGTCAGTCTGCACATAAATTGGGTTTTGACATTTTTCTTATTCTTACAATGGAATACTTCTAGATCACATTTTCACAATTATCGATGTAGAATAGATGGAAATACGTGTCCTTAGTTTCATGAAGTAAACATCCCGTGTTTCTTCTTCTGCTCCAGCTCGTCGAGCTGCTGATGACCTGCACGCTGTATCTGGTCGTCTCCACCAGCCTGTTGTCGGACAGCGTCTCGGGGACGGCTGCTCCGAGATCAGTGTGCTCTCTGGTGTCTCTGGTGTTCCTGCTGCCTTGTCTGCTGCTGACTGATCTCAGACCAGTGTCCACCCTCAGCCTGCTGTGCTCCCTGGCGCACGTCCCGATCAGGTGATTGAATGGGCGACGCGTCAGGTTGGTGCTGACGGAGCAGTAATCTCGTGCACGCTGTCAGCTCTCTCACACACACACACACACACACACACACACACACACACACACACACACACACACACACACACACACACACACACACACCGGCGGTCGTCGTAATCTGCTCTCATGTACACCCCCGTGATGATGTTGCAGCTGCTGCTGGTTACGCTGGCGGCTCCCAGCTGCTCCCCACTGATGTGACTGGTCGTCTGATTTGTTTCAGCTGCCAGGTGTCTTGGAAGATGGAATTTTGGATTATAATCTTAATTCTCATTTATGTCCTTTAAAACAACATTTTATCTTAACCTTTATATTTTTGCTGAATCTCCCTTCTTTGGTTATTTGGGTTTTAGACGTTAAGTAATTAAGTAAAATTAACCATTTATTGCATTCACATACTGTAATGGTAAATAATAAACACAACATTTAAGTAGTTTTGTAAAATATATCTGTGTGTTTACATCTTTCTTTTATCTGGATTTTTTTTGATAGACAAAGGTATCCAAATGAATAATTGCTAAACATATACAGTGTTTTTTTAGTTTTTTTAATTGCAATAAAAGATTAAGCACTATGCGTCACCAGTGTTTCTCCAAAACTTCAACCTTTACTGGGCTTTTCCGTGAACCCAATTAGTTTAATGTGAAGAGTAGAACAATCTTCTTCATTAATCACACTGAATAATTAAGAGTATTTACGTGAAATTATAAAGAATAAAACACTTTGAGATTGGACATTGATAATAAAGTATTTTGGTAATGTGATTCAAATTCCCAGTCCTTTTAATACCTGTTGCTTTTGTTTCCTGTATTTTATTTTCTCAAATGTTTATATTCCTTCCATCATTTTCCTCGTCCGTCCTCAGGCAGAACTTCTGCTTTTATTAGCCTGCGGACCCGAGAGCAATAATAATAATATAATAATAATAATAACTTTATTTATATAGCACTTTTAAAAACAAGGTTTACAAAGTGCTCTACAGATAAACAAAGCATAACACAACTTAAATGGCGGCAAACAAAAAAGACTATACCATAAAAGCATTGAATACAACTAAAACCAAACAAATAGGCAATTTAAAATAAAGTACACTACTTTTGGACGGTCCTGGATGTGGAATGAATACATAATAAAGGATTATCATTCTATTAATTGGAGATGATTTATTCATGGGGCATTATCGCTCATCTCATCTCGTTCCGTCTCCCTCGCCCTCCTCCAGCCTGCTGGTCCTGCTGTACTGCCTGAGCCGAGCCAGCAGCTGGTCCTGGACCAGTTTGTCCCTGTCGGTGGACCCGGAGGCCTTCCTGGTCTCCGTGGGCGTCATCATCTTCTCCTACACCTCTCAGATCTTCCTCCCGCCTCTAGAGGGCAGTATGGAGGACCGAGGGCAGTTCCCCGCCATGCTGGGCTGGACTCACGGCGCCGCCTGCGTCATGAAAACTCTGTTCTCCTTACTGGTTCGTCACCTTGTGGTACACAGAACATGATGGAAGCCCGTTTCCACCACTGTGATCAAACAATTAAGATCCTGTAAGTCATAATTATGAGATACTATCTCATAATTATCACTTCACTATTTCATAATTATCACTTCACTATCTCATAATTATCATATACTATCTCATAATTTCGACTTACTATCTCATAATTATAACTTACTATCTCATAATTATAACTTACTATCTCATAATTTCGATTTACTATCTCATAATTATGAGATGCTAAGTATGAGATACTATCTCATAATTATGACTTCACTATCTCATAATTATGACTTACTATCTCATAATTATGACTTCACTATCTCATAATTATGACTTCACTATCTCATAATTATGACTTACTATCTCATAATTATGACTTCACTATCTCATAATTATCAGATACTATCTCATAATTATGACTTACTATCTCATCATTTCGATTTACTATCTCATAATTATCAAAATAAGTCATAATTATGAGAGAGTATCTCATAGTTATGACTTACAGGATCTTTTTTCATCACAGTGGCAGAAACGGGCTTCCATAGAAAATGTTCCTGCCCTTTCAGTAACTTTATTGAGTTCATATATTTGCTTGTATGAGTTGTTCTTGCATCTAACAAGCATGAACACATAGTTGTGTGAGGACTTAAATATAATAACATGCGTAGTGTATTCAGTTTTACTTTAATTTGTTGATCGCCAAATATCCGATAGCTTGACATCTGGCGATGGACGAATGGAGTGATTAATTGACTGATTGCATTAATTGATTACCTTCTCCATTAGGCCGTGCTGACCTGGGGGGCGGAGTCGAGTGAGGTCATCACAGACAACCTGCCCTCTGACCTCCGACCTCTCGTCAACCTGAGTCTGCTGGCCAAAGCCCTGCTGTCCTACCCGCTGCCCTTCTACTCTGCAGCTGAAATACTACAGACATGTCTGCTCGGAGGTGAACACCGCCACAAAACACCGACATGTGATTCTAAGACATATGATACGTAGAAACATGCTATTTATTCTAGTGTGTGCCCGGGAGGTTAAGACTGACTGTAGATCTACATTATATATGGAGATAAGAAATTACCCTAGGAAACTGTCATTTCCTTTTTAACCCTCCTGTCACCTTTGGGGACAATTTGACCCCATTCAATGTTTAACATCTCTAAAAAAAAGATTCATTATCATTATTTTTGCTTCATATTTCACGACTTTTCCTAATTTATTGGGGACAACTGGGAAAACATCAAATGCACATGATGATTTATTTTGTGTACGAATGTGATTTGTTATTATAACTCTCCTGTTACCTTTGGGGTCAATTTGACCCCATTCAATGTTTAACGTCTCTAAAAAATTATTCATTATCAAGCGTCTTTGAGTATTATGAAAAGCGCTATAGAAATTGTATGTATTATTATTTTTGCTTCATATTTCACGACTTTCCCTAATTTATTGGGGACAACTGGGAAAACATCAAATGCACATGATGATATGTTTTAATGTCCTGAACACAAGTTGTACTCATCGATGTTCTTTGGGGTCAATTTGACCCCAGGCTGTTTTTCACTGTGCAAAAAATATAAGAAATATATACTTTATTATTTATATAAAGGGATATTTAGGTCGTCAACAAACAAACATAAAGTACCTCACACTTAAACTTGGGAAACATTGTTAATTCTAATCATTTTCTGGAGGTTTTAATTACTGGGGTCAAAAAAGGTAAAAGACGTTAATACATCTGAAGGTCACAGGAGGGTTAAATACTGTAAAGCACCGAGAGCCTGAAGAAGGAGGCCTGAGGCTGGAGCTTCTCTAGATGGTCAATAAACATAGCGTTGAAGAACGTTATTGAGTGACTTTTGAAGGCTCTCCCGTGCTAACCGGTTTACGGAGAGCGTAACGTTTAATTGCTCCAGAGGTCATCTGTGAGCCTCCGGGAGATCTCTGCAGGTGTTTCAGTGAGTGGCCGAGTTGGCTTTGTTGAGCGCACAGATCACCACTTATGTTACACGCCGGCATCCGCCCTCAAGCTTGGATAACTGTATAATATAATATATATATATTTGCACTTTAGTAGCACTTGAATGGCTCTTATTGTGGTACTTTTGTAGTTTGACTATGATGAGGAAATGTTACTTTCTGTATTCTTGTTGTTCTTAGTTTGTACTCTAGGTTGATGCACTTATTGTAAGTCTCTTTGGATAAAAGCGTCTGCTAAATGACATGTGATGGGATGTAATGTAATGTAATATGTAATGAAGCAACGTGTGATTAAGCCAAGATGTACTGGACCGGACTCTTAACACGTCCACTCCATTTTGTATTTTTTATTTAACCTTTATTTAGCCAGGCGACACAGATTAAGAACAAATTATTTTTTACAACTGTGGCCTGACAAGAGGCAAAACCTCTTGAGGGAAAGGAGACATAAAGAAATAACGAATAAAACAATAAAAAAAAAAAAAATAAACACAGTTAAAAGGTGCCAAAGAGCGGAGGAACCGACATGCTAACAACCTGAGAAACAGCTGCATTTGTTCTGTAACAAGTCCGTGATCATGGCTTTAAAGGCCGACTTAGAGACATAGCTCTGGAGTTGCAGTGATTTCTGGAGTTCATTCCAGGTTGTAGCCGCAGCAACAATAAACAAAACACAAACCAAGTGCAGAGAAATTCTCAGGGACATTCAGCAAAATACAGTTAGCAGTAAGCAGGGGATGAGATGTGCAACAGCTGACGAAGGTCCATCATCCTACTGTCCAGTTTAAAGCAGGTGGCTGATGGCACCTCTGTATGGAAGCAACTGGGAGGAGTCAGAATGGAGCGACCCATGAAATAAAAGTTGCTCTGCAGGTGCATCATCGTGCAGATTACCACCTAGAGCCACGTCTCTGCTCTGATCGTTCCACAGGCGTCTCACCGCCCGCCCAACACGGAGGTCGGGGCGTGTCTCGCGCGGCCCTGTCGGTGCGCGCCGCCTTGCTGATGACGTCATACCTCCTGGCCCTGCTGGTCCCCCGGTTCTCGCTGCTGATGGGCCTGACGGGCAGCGTGACCGGGTCGCTCACCACGCTCGTCCTGCCGTGCCTCCTCCACCTGAGGCTGCAGTGGGGCCGCCTCACGGCGGGGCAGCGGCTGGCGGACGCGTGCATCCTGAGTCTGGGCGCCGTGTGCAGCGTGTCCGGTGTGATCTGCTCAGTGAAAGGACTGCTGGCGGGAATGTAATAATAATAATAATAATAATAATAATAATAATAACTTTATTTATATAGCACTTTTAAAAACAAGGTTTACAAAGTGCTCTACAGATAAACAAAGCATAAACACAACTTAAATGGCGGCAAACAAAAAAGTCCATACCATAAAAGCATTGACTACAACTAAAACCAAACAAATAGCCAATTAAAAAAATTGGCTAATGTAGGGCGATGGATGAACGTACAGATGGACGGACAGGCGGACGGATGGGTGGGCAGATTGAAGGCATATTTTTTACTTGAGTTAATTTATTGTCAGTTATTACATTCTTCTTTTTTATTTTTTATTTATGGGTTGCTTTAACTATGTTTTAATCGGTTTTATTTGTTTTTACTATCTGTGTGGCACTCTGAGATTCTTGAAGGAAGAGTGCGATAAAAATGAAATGCATTATTATTACTATTATTATTATTATTATTATTACTATGATTATTATTACTATGATTATTATTATTATTATTATTGTTGTTGTTATTATTATTATTAATTATTATTATTATTAATGCGTTAGAACATTATCCAAATTATTTCAAAGATTTAACTTTATTCTTAAACCACCTTTTAATAAGATAAGATAAGATATGATATTCATTTTTTAGTCCCACAGTGGGGAAATTTCAGGATCACAGCAGTGGATGTACATAGAGCATTAATACAAATAAAAGATACAAATAAAAAACACAATACTAAAATACAAAATACAAAATACTAATACTAATACTAAAATACTAAATACTAATACTAATTTACTAAATACTAAAATACTAAATACTACAAGGGGAAAATAAAGTAAAGTGCTGAATAAAGTAAAGTGCTGAGTAATGGTCAAACATTATATTTTAAATAATAAGCGGTATGCTTGGTGAGGGGGAAACGAGCCCGTAGGTTATATTATTACATGCAGTAAGTGAGAAAGTTGAACAACAAAGTAATGCACTCGTCAAAGTATATGAGATATGACAGCATGTCAACCAGTGAGATGAGTAAACACCTGTATGTCTACTGCATGTTTCTTTAAGCTTCTTACAGATCCACCGTCTCCACCGGGGATGTTTGAGGCATTCAATTACCAGAACACTGGAAAACACTTGTTTCCTACGCGTTGTTTGTGAGAAGAAGTAAACATAGATATAGTTCATGTTTCTGATTACAGAAGATGGATTGTGACAAAGTTGGTCAGCGTCAGGGAAGTCCACGTCTTTTGTTCCAGTTACAGGAGGAACTGCGAAGCAATTAACTCGTTTTCTAGCTCTCGATGTCGAGATGAACCTCTTTGTTGTGCGTCACTATTGTGTAATTGCAGTGTTACGTGATGTTAATGTGTGAACCTTATCTGTGTTGTTATTAAATAATGAGCCCTTGGGGGAATTAAACTTTAAAAAGGATAACTTATCTTCTCCTTTAGGCTGGAGACGATCCAGTGGTTTTATCTCCTGTCTGCATTTGTAATTGTTGGTACATGTTTGGAGGGAGTGTGTGTATAGGTGTGTGTGTGTGTGTGTGTGTGTGTGTGTGTGTGTGTGTGTGTGTGTGTGTGTGTGTGTGTGTGTGTAGGCGTGTGTTACAAAAAAGGGAACCTGCTGTGAATGTACCGCTTCTGTAAACGAGCGAGTTTGGAGGAAATGAATATAAGTCAATGTAATGTCCACTAAAGTGATGGAAACACAACTCTCTGTGTGTGTGTGTGTGTGTGTGTGTGTGTGTGTGTGTGTGTGTGTGTGTGTGTCTTGGCAGGTGGGAGTAATCTTGGCTCGGGTTGGTCTTCTGTTTACGTGCCTCCAACGCGCCGAGGGAAGTGGGTTGATCCAAACTGTGTGAACAGAAACAGAAGAACAGAGGAGACTCGAGCGGTCTCATTTTTCATACCGTTCAGAAGGTCTACCAAAAAATGTGGAAAGCGAGAGGAAAGAAAAATGAGCTGGAAAAAGATAAGACTGAGAAAGGGCGAGAATGAGAAAGTGAATCACAGATGAATTATAGAAGGTCAACAGGAAGAGAAAGTTGCAAAGGAGGAATTAAAGTTTCCAGTTCTCTGTGATGTGTGACACTGTTTCTGCTGTTCTCCTGTCAGACAGGCATACACACTAATTACTAATTACTAAACTATTTATAATACTAACTAACTTATGGTGCTGTTTGTCGCATTTTAATAAAACGCCACCGGCTTCAATATAAACTTCAAATAAAATAACTTCAAAGCCGTCGATATCACAAGACGTGATACAAATGTGATTTGTTAATATAACCCTCCTGTTACCTTTGGGGTCAATATTTAACATCTCTAAAAAAATGATTGACGTCATGTTTTTTGTTTCATATTTCATGACTTTTCCTAATTTATTGGGACAACTGGAAAAACATAAAAGTCACATGATGACATGTTTTCAGTGTCCTGAACACAACTTGTACCCATCTGTGTTCTTTGGGGTCAATTTGACCCCAGGCTGTTTTTCACTGTGTAAAATATATAAGAAATATCAACTTTTTTATATACTTAAAGGGCTATTTAGGTCAACAAACAAACATAAAGTACCTCACACTTAAAATTGGGAAAAAATATTAATTCTAATAATTTTCTGGAGGTTTTAATTGCTGGGGTCAAATTGACCCCACAGGTAAAAGATGTTAGTACATGTGAAGGTAACAGGAAGGTTAATACTGGGTGGTTATAACTTATAATCGTGGACTTTATGAAACCTGTAAGTTTCTAAAGAACCGTTGTGGAGCAGCGATCTGGTCTCTGAGGAATCCTCAGGAGGTCCATGTATTTGTTTGCTTCTCCATTCTTTCTTTTGTTTTTGTTTTCATGGTTAGGCTCACAGTCTACCTTCTCACATTACCACCTCCCACCAAAGACACACACACACACACACACACAAACACACACAGCTGACACAGTGACAAAGTCAACACCTGTCACCTCCTCACAGATATTATTATGTGTGTGTGTGTGTGTGTGTGTGTGTGTGTATGTGTCAGTATCATATGGTGATGTGGCATGTCCACTGCATGTCAGTCTGTCACCTATTCATCACCCCCCCCCAAAACACACACACACACATATCTCAACATAGCTTTCAAAAGAGCGTGACAGATGTACACACCGGATGCCGGCTCAGATTGCCTTTACTACATATTTGACTCGGTTGAAGGTGAAGAGTCCTCCTGAAAACCAGCATATACTTGGTAAAAAGTTGCTATCAAATCTCTAAACGAGGGATAAAGCGCCCGGTTTAAAGAGAACAGTATGAGGCTTCTTGGAGGTCTTTTTAATCTTTATATCTTCATCCACTTCCACAGAAAAATAAACAACTTTATCAGAAAACATAAACATAAAAAGACAGAATAATGACGTAGCCCTCTAGGGAAACAAAAACTGAATGTTTTTTAGACTAAATGTAACACTACAACCAGTATTTGACCTTTACGATGACCTTTGACCACATAACATAATACAACTAGAACGGGCACTCGGTAGAGCGCATACCTTCACATGTCACAAGATTGGGCATTGAATTATGAATATTTTGGCATTAGTTGCATGACAATTCGATACAAATTGACCGTGCTATGGTAAAAAGAAGATGTTGACCTTTTCATGACCTTGACATTGAGCTTTTACTCGATCAATCCCCAAATCTAATCAAATGGTCCCCGGATAATAACCAATCATCCCACCAAATTCCATGCAATTCGGTTTAATACTTTTTGAGTTATGCGAATAACACGCACACAAATAAATAAATAAATAAATAAATAAATAAATACACGGCGATCAAAACATAACTTTCCGCATTTTCAATGCGAAGGTAATGAGAATGATAGCACATGAGGCTAATATATTATTGAATGAAAAAGCACCAATAACTCATTATTTTCCCACAAAGCACTGGTTTCCAAACACGACTGAAAACAGCATTAAGTTAGAAGCAAAACACACAAAATACAGCTTTTCTTTCTGGAAGCTGGACCAAAGAAAATAAACAATGTTCCTCCGGTGCTGCTGGCTTGGTGACTTCTGGGTTTATTGATTTTTCTTAAAGCAAACCTAATATCTTGTTATGCTCCGTAGTTACAGTTGTCCCCCAAAATGGTATCCAATACACCGGGAGCTGTACCTTTTGATAAACAATGTTATTTATACGCCGGGCCTTCGCCATACCTTATGGGTTGTGACTTCCAGTAATATAACTTAACCGCTGCATCACGTTGCAGCGAGGTCCTCTTTGTGAAATGATCCCTCAGTGAAGTGTTGCACAATATGCCCTTATACTTTACCACCTTTTGAAATTACCTGCGACTTACACAGGTTCAGTATCTTTAGAGTTGTGTATAGTGCCGAGTCATCTGGGGTCAGGCTGGAAGGTTGTTTCAGTCGATCCCATCTGAGCCAATTAAGCTCAATATGTTTCCACTCCGCCCGTGAGCTGCTCTCATGAAGGTTTCCACTCTGTGGCATCTGGCTTTCATAACGGCCGTCCTTCCACCGGGCGACCCCGACCCCTGGGCAAACACTTTTAAGGCCCGGCCACGCCCCCTTTTTGAAATACGTCCATTTGTTTTTGTCTTGCCGAGAGTTGAGGTACTTTCACACCAAAAGTGAAACCATTTTTCATGTCGTCCAAAACTAGACGCTCCGCGAGGGGCGGGGCTTATCTCCGTGTCTCGTCTCCGTAGAGACCGTTATCATCTCCTTCGTCCACCACGGAATACCTCATCACTAGTTCTGCTTCATACTTCTTGAGGACGTCCCTCACACTGACGCCCTCGTGTTCGGGTTGATGACATCACCCGTAGGCTCACTCAGCTCGGTCACTTTCACCACGAAGTCACCGTTACGTCTGAAAGACTTCCGCCTCCAGCGCCACGAGAGAGGAACTCGAGAGACGATCGGCCCGAGTTGCGAGACGACGACTCAAAGTGGAAATATTTCAACTCGGGGTGAAAATTGAATGCACCTTCAGACAAAAAGATAGACACTACTCTCTCGTGTCCGTACAGTAGGCCTGAATGCGAAGCTACCGCCAGCGGCTAACTTAGCTCGGCTTTAAGACTGGAAACGAGGAAATAGCCGAGGGAACGCAGTCTGCCTTTCAGCACCTTTAAAGCAGACTAATTATCACATTTATATGTCATTGTTTGTTTGCTTATTTGTGTATTTTATTCAATCAATCAAATCAAATACAATAGAATATTATCCTATATAATATACAAAAGAGAAAGACTGAAAAGGTAGAAGCATAACATGCTTATGAATTCCTTCCCTAAATCCTGTCATTCATTTAATGCGTTCAAAAAATAAAGTGCAAAAACACATAGTCCCTGTTTATTTGGGGTTATCAAAGAAACACATCTTTTGGTTGGGAGCAGTGACCCCCTGGTGGCTGGCAGCGGTATTTATTTGTGGGATTGTCGCTACCTTTCTACATTTCTACAAAATATTTTCTTTTTATGTACGGATGAATGTTGCTGCCCTGATGATGGTGTGTGGACAAACCAGCAGCATTTAGATGGAATCTGAATCTAAACCTCTGACCTTCCAACTCGAAATAGCTTCAAATGTTTGAGTCTTATTGAAATGTCTTTTTTTTATCAATGTTTATAATAACACGGCGCTACACCTTTCTCATCTTTACCCGCCAACGGCACGGAGACAACTCCAAGACAACTTCTCCCGCCTGGCAAAACAAATCCAGGAAAGGGGATGAGAAATAAGGACGACAAGGTTAGAGATAAACAACAACAACAACAACAACAACAACAAAAAAGAGAGAGACCGATCCTATAAGGTGAAGATGGAAACAAAGACGGATGGAGAGAAAGAGAGGGAGAGGTAGCGTGGTAAAGTGAATTAGCTCCAGTGGATAAGGAGCTCGGTGCTGACTGCCAACTTCACTAATCCCTCTCACATCTGGCTGGAGAAGACGCTGCGTGTGTGTGTGTGTGTGTGTGTGTGTGTGTGTGTGTGTGTGTGTGTGTGTGGATATGGGGGTGCTTTGTAGGGCAGCATACGTGTGTGTGTGTGTGTATGTGTGTGTGAAAGTGTGCATATCAGTTCAGCTCATACGGTCATGCATGTGACTCCATATACGCCGTGTGGGTGTTTATATGTAAATGTGGCCTGTGTCCGTGTTTACTCTACGTCATGAATGTGTGTGTGTGTGTGTGTGTGTGTGTGTGTGTGTGTGCTTGCCTCCTACAGAACAGAGCTGCTTTTAGAGCGATAAAAGTGAAAAGTGTCACTCTGAAACCAAGCCGCCCGCCCCTCTGGAGCTTCATCGGCTTCGTTGGAGGATTGTTGGGCAAAACGGATGTGAAGACGTTTTCAAGCTTTTTTTGAGACAATATTGTGGATTATGACACAAAAAAAGCCTCAAACGTTTGTGTTGGGGTGAAAAAACAGGCACAATATATTTAACGTTTTTTAAACCCTCCTGTTACCTTCAAGTTTGCTAACATCTTTGACCCCTGGGCTCAATTTGACCCCAGTGATTAAAACCTAGAGCGAATTATTAGAATTAATATTGTTTAAGTGTGAGGTATGTTTGTTTGTTTGTTGACTACCTAAATAGCCCTTTAAATAAATAAAAAAGTTGATATTTCTTATATGTTTTAAAAAACAGCCTGGGGTCAAATTGTACAGGACATTCAAAACATATCATGTGAATTTTATGTTTTCCCAGTTGTCCCCAATAGATTAGGAAAAGTCATGAAATATGAATTTAAACAAATGATGTCAAAAAATGATGGGACGTTTAAGATCGAATGGGGTCAAATTGACCCCAAAGGTCATAGGAGGGTTAAGTTAAAGGTTTTTAGATTCAATCCAAGCGTTACAAAGAATTCCTGTAGGAACTACCAGGAAGAGGAGTTTCTTTACGGAAAGATTGGACACAAACACTTACAAGGAAACGACCAAATAAAGCAGAGCAGGACCATTTTATACACATTTTAGCAAGTAACCAGAAACAAAAGCTCCAACACACTGACCGTGTCTAAAGAAAGTCATTTGGCTTTTTCTTAACTCTCTTTCCTCCTGCTCAGCACTGACTACCTCCCAGCAGCAGGAAACTCAAATACATTTAAATGAAGTAAAACATCTCAAGAACATGGAGAGATATGAATACAATATACTGTAACACATAAAATGTCAATAGTCGCTCACGTAGAATGTAAGTGGAGCTATAGAGACGATACATCTGTGTCGTGTTCAGTGGAAGTCGCCTTCAGCTTGCAGCTGCAGTACGTCGTCAGGGTGTTTTAATCTGCTGGGAGGGATGAGTTTAATGGTGTTAATACAGGTAGAATACAGCATTTTACAATACACATATCAGAGGATGCTGTACTCAGCTGTCTAGTGGTTTTGTTCTGTTGTTTTTATAGTTGCCGGTGCATATCTGCTCGTCCCTTCTCCTCTCCTGGCCTCTCAGACTCATACCTCTGAACAAGCTACTTCCATTTGGCCTTTAAAGTGAGTGAATTACTTTTGTTATGCTTTTATAAAGCCGGTTGTGCTTTCATTCCCTCTTGGCTTATTTTACATCTTTTTATACTTTGCGTCTCCTCATCTTTGATGTTAAGTGTCTACTATATTCATTATCTTTACATTTATTCCAATTTTATAGTTTGCCTTTTACATAATTGTGAAAAAAGCCCGCTGGATGTGAAGGAATATATTAAACTAAAGAGACCTAGGTTGCTTTCTGAGCACTCGACTTGGCCCGCACGTTATAATCAAACCACTCTGGTCAGCCGCTGCCGTCGTGCATATTAATGAGCGGCGGGCTCCAGGTCCATCAGCGCCGCATGCGCTCATCCATCAGGACCACTCGTCTGCAGACCCATCCCTGGCAAGACGGCGTTCTGTCATTTCTGTGTCTATCGATTCATGCTACCCTATCAAAAAAAGCTACTTTATTTCATTTTAATTTAGCATTCTTACATGAATGCAAGGGGTAGTGGGAGCATTATTTGATAGGATGTTATTGTACTATCAAAATATGCTAACCCTGATATAATTCAATATTTTAAAAAGATTTAAAATGGTAACTAAAGATAAATATTTTTAGAAGAAGAATAATAGAAATATACTTTATTAATCCCCAAGGGGAAATTTGTACAGTAGCAGCACCGATAAAACTAAACACAATAAAATATAAGTATAAGAAAGAAAGAAAGTGACTGTGCAGAAAGGAATGTGTGCAAAGTGAAATATAAAATACAAAATAAAATATATATATGTATATATACACAACATATATGTAAATACAGCACTGTAAAATAAAATAAAAAAATATATATCTAGTGTGCAAAATGCAAAGTGTGTTTTATTATGATTTAAAAGAATGTTTTTGTTAACTTATGTAATTTAGTATTGCATTTAAAAGCTTAATAATTTGTCGGAATGTAAGCTTCCAATCAGATGACGATATCAGCTGTGCGTTGGACGGTCAGTCGCGTTTTGAGTTCAGAGCGGTTGGAAGCAACATGGTTTTTTGACCGTGTGAACCTGTAACTTTACGTTTTTTAGTAAACAACATGTTCTAATGAAAGAACGACTCGTGTCACTCGCGTTTCAATGAATATCTTTCTAAAGACTGATCTCAAAAGAGTGGTACAGAAGTGCCACTACAATATCCTTTAAAAATAGGCTGTAGTCTAAAAAAACCTTTGTGGGTTCTGCACCTGCTGCCTTTCTGAACATGCAGGTCTTCTTTCTCTGTGATGTCGGCTTCTTCTACTGTACGTCTTTACTGGATTCCATCATAAACAGACTGCCTCTACTTCTTTCTATTTGTGACTCAATCTGAGCGCAACTGTCACTGCAAATCACAACCGGTGTCCAGCTGACAACAAGGTTAAACAGGCATATATAATGATATAATGATATTGCATTACTGGTGGTATCAACATAATGAGAGCATTATGATAATTAAACACCCTAATAAACCGTATTTAATCTCTATAAGCTTGAGGTCAGCAGATGTGGAGGAGGCCTCATCAGAGACACAACGCTGATGAGAGACGGGTTCCTGAGAATGGATTTCAACTGTGATCTCACACACACACACACACGCACACACACACACACACACACACACACACACACACACACACACACACACACACACAGTTCAGCCGTGATTCTTTTCTCCATGAAGTCTAGTTACCTTCGCATTCAAAATGCGGAAGCTAATGTTTTGATCGCCGTGTATTTATTTATTTATGTATTTGTATGCGTGTTATTCGCATAAGTCAAAAAGTTTTAAACCGAATCGCATGACATTTGGTGGGATGATTGGTTATTATCCGGGGACCATTTGATTAGATTTTGGGATCGATCGGGTCAAAGCTCAAGGTCAAGGTCATGAAAAGGTCAAAATCTTCTTTTTACCATAAATTACGTTAATTTCTATCCAATTGGCCAAAATGTTCATAATTCAATGCCCAATCTTTTGATATGTGAAGGTATGTGCTCTACCGAGTGCCCGTTCTAGTTATGCATCTGTTCTGCTGCAATTTTAAATGAAATGTTTCTTCATACAGTTCTAGGGGCTAATATGGAAATCATTAATCAAGATTTTAATTTCCTGGATGATCTGCTAACGCCTAGTTGCCTTATATTTGAGTTAGATACACATTGTGTTGCCTGTAGTAGGTAATCTGTCTTTTAATTCCCCTTTCTGGAGCAGCGTGAGTATATCAGCCGCACATATCAGGGGGCTGTCGCTGAGGAGGACAATACTTCTACTGTTGACTCAGATTTGGGACAGAATGGATAATTCATCATGAATTTAAGAGAAAAGCTCTGTTCTACAATACACTACATGTCATTTCAACGTCAAATTGAAAGAAACCAGAAATTATTTCAACATGTGCTTTAGAAATAGTTGATGTGCTAATTCAGGTAGTCGTGGAGGCATATAATTAACAGGGCACGAGATGTTCTTATCAAATAATATGTGGAAGTAAAAGCAGGTCTCTATTAATTCAAATGTGCAGTCATATTTATATTTGCCAACTCTAAATGAATGAATGTATTTCCTGGATTATTGTACTGAGTCTCAGAGAGCAAAAAGCAAAAAGCTAACAAAGTTTAACAGCACATTTCTTTATATTGTGGCTTACATTTGAATTACATGCATTGTTATATATTCATGTGCTCATATTCAATAACTGAACCACTATTGCAAGTTTTATTAATCAGACTAGGATTAATATATGGAGGATCTGACCTTGTTCATAGTCTTGGAAGTCAAACAATGTATCACAGGACGATGTGCGATGAACATGGACATCCATAAAGAAGGATCTGTATTCTCTCTTTGGCTTTTCCAAGCTGCATGCTGAGTTTCAGCAGAAAGAGTAGATCCTCGGAGAGGGGGGAGACCAAACCCGAGCTGAAAGAGGGATATCCTGGGACTTCAATCGGATGATAAAAGTTGCGCCGTTCCTCTTGTACGTGCTGTTGTCTCTCCGCTGCAAAATTGCAGGTTCAAATACACAACCTTATTAAATTCTATATATTTTTTATGCAGTGTGTACAATTAGAGTATCTCCCAAAGATGAGTGAATAATGGAAGTATTCATAATAACAAAATATAGAGGAGAATAATAATGATTATTATTTCCACCGTCAGCGTCGCTCGGATTAAAAATGACCCGCGCTGAAGCAGAGCAACATACTTGATGTATACTTGTCTTATTTGACTTATATGTCTTATTACGATCGGGTCAAAAGTCAAGGTCAAGGTCATGAAAAGGTCAACATCTTCTTTTTTACCATAGCACGGTCAATTTCTATCCAATTGGCATGCAGCTAATACCAAAAATGTTGGCGCTCCATCATACATGGATAACGGCTTTGTGATTATTAGATTACTAACAGGTAGATCTGGGAGAGTCTGCTCTAGTCTTTCCAGTTCTACGCTGTGGTGTGAACAGACAGATGACGACTAAAATGATGATCGTCAAACCCAGATCTCACTCACACACACACACACACACACACACACACACACACACACACACACACACACACACACACACGCTGATGTTTTATAGTGTTTTTTCTAATACACAAAACACATGCTGCCCTCATTTATGGGGTGTGTAAGAGAATGTGCGTTTCTTGTATATCATGAGGTCAGTCATTAGTGATATTGGTTCACAGCAGCTGTTGGTCTGCTCGGTTTCAACAGCAGGATATGGGATGATCTGTGTGTGCATGTGTGTGTGTGTGTGTGTGTGTGTGTGTGTGTTAAATCCTCTCCATAATCCCCTTTTTTAATGCATCTCGAACACTTTTCAAACAAAATGTCAACAACAAATGCAAATCTGGTTGTGTCCACCTATTACAAGATCAAGATATTCATGGGGATGTAGTTAATTATATGATTTATCAAGATTTAACATTCATTTAATTAGTTTTACTTCGTCAAAAAAAACCTTGTTTTTATTTAATTTCTATGCCTTTTTAACAAAACATCACATTTATATTGTATTACATTTGGGATGATAATCTTTGGCCTTGTGGTGGAATGTTTTAAACATAAATGAAATAAATTGTTGAATATAGTGGAAGCTGGAACAATGATTACCTCCACATCAATACATGTGAATTATTCACATTCCCAGCGGGTTGAACTGAGCAGATTGTGAAATGGTTATAACTATATATATATATATATATATATATATATATATATATATATATATATATATATATAATATATTCACGATTAAAGATGAACAATTCCATGTTTAGATACAACAATTACAGCGTTTACGATAATCTACTAGTTTCTCGGTTCAAGGGTTCTCATCAGGGTCACTGGGTTTAATCATCTCACCAAAGACCATGTCACTTTTCAATTAAAATGGTATTTTCTGAGAATGAAAAGCCACAAAGGGACTATGGAGCCGGAGTGCTCCGCAGATTGTAGTTGCTGCTGGAGATAAGGCTAATGTGGTCCTTCTCGGGGAAAGTACAGGCTCTATGGTAATTTCCTGTAGAAATAGCAGCTTTAGCAGTTAGTGAGATAGATGGTCCAGAAGAGAGCTGGGAAAGCTACAAGTCAGCATTTTTTACTTTATCTATTAGAGTGGTAATAGTGCATGATCAAGTGCGGGACACATTCACTCACACTCTCACTAGCTCCCCCCCCCCCCCCCCCCCCCCCGTCTGTCCATTATGTTGAGTAATGTGTGCTGAGTTTCCAACGCGTCCAATACTCGCTGTCCCTCTTAAAGCTCCAGCTGGGTGTCCAGCGGGTCTGTTGGATGAACAAATGAACAAATGAAGACCGGCCCTTTAAATGCGAGCGGGAGACTTTCGTCACACGGTCGACTTTATCGTCAAACTCGGACGTGACGACTTCCCGACTTAACTCGCGAAGCTTTGTCACACTCCGTGGATATTTAATCACGAGGCCCGTGCGCGGCTTCGATGATAACTCATTTAAAGTCGTAATCCCCGTGGTTACCGTGGCGATAACGAGCGCAGCGCACTGTACGGAAAACACTCCTTGAGCGGCGGAAATATAACAGAACGCCGACCGGTGATGGAGCGGAGCGGTCGTCCACAAAAAACAATCCACTAGTGAAAGAAATCTGGAAAAGAGTGTTTACCTCATCACATACATGATAGACAATGTGGTCAGCACTGTGCATCACAATAAGAGACAGCCGCCTCGATGACTCATCACTTTGTTGTGGAGACGGAGTATGCAGAGTTTTCATTTGCAACTAGAAGGGGCACTCGGTAGAGCGCATACCTTCCATATCACAAGATTGGGCATTGAATTATGAATATGTTGCATTAGTTGCCAATTGGATATAAATTCACCGTGCTATGATAAATAGAAGATGTTGACCTTTCCATTACCTTGACATTGACCTTTGACCCGATTAATCCCAAAATCTAACCAAATGGTCCCCAGATAATAACCAATCATCCCACTAAATGTCATGCGATTCGGTTTAATACTTTTTTTGTTATGTGAGGAACACGCATACAAATAAATAAATACATAAATAAATGAATAAAAACATAAATAAATACATAAATAAATAAATAAAAACAAAAATAAATAATACATAAATAAATAAATACATAAATAAATATCCGGCGATCAAAACATAACCTTCTGCATTTTCAATGCGAAGGTCATTTGTAACTTGGTAAAGCTCTGATAGGTTAGGGAGAAAGTCATTGAGTTGACATCCCACTGGATTACGTGCATTACATGAATCATTTGTGCTTTTGAAGGCACGCAAGATTATGATATACTTGCTTTAATTTAAACTAATGGAGGAAAACCAATTACAGGATGTAAATACATCGAACGGCTATTGCAGGTTTATTGTTGGTTTAAAAACAGGGTTGGATTTAATTAAAACATTCCCATTAGTCAGCATTCAGAGACATGAAAGACTTGTGACCACCAAGTTGCTTTTTATTTTTTGCTTTACGATTTCTTTTTAATTTCGAGACTTTATTTTGTATTTAGTGAGTGAGAAGTGATTTTTATCCCGGGGCCTGGAGTCAGGCGACCATGTGTCACGGTGTCGTGGGTCGGCATTCTTGCCATTTATTAAAGCGGCGGTTCATCTAAATGATTTGTCCTCCTCCTCTGTGGGTGAAAACGCATTCATCACGGAAATCAAGTGGTTTAATCTCCGGCTGGAAGCAGAAAAGGGTCCAGGATTCTGAAACGAAGCATCATTAAGTCAACGGAGCTGAAGGAAGTTCATCTGGAGCAACTTGAGAAGAACACGCGTGTTCTGTGTTGATGCACTGCAGGTGAGGGAGGCTGAAAGAGTTACGAGTTTATCCATCACACGAAGACCACAGGAGAAGATACACACCTCTACAGATGGACGGATGGTAGAGATAGATATAGATAGATAGATAGATAGATAGATAGATAGATAGATAGATATAGATAGATATAGATAGATAGATAGATAGATAGATAGATAGATAGATAGATAGATATAGATAGATATAGATAGATAGATAGATAGATAGATAGATAGATATAGATAGATATAGATAGATAGATAGATAGATAGATATAGACAGATATATAGATATAGCTATAGATATAGACAGATAGATTGATGGATATATAGATAGATAGATATGTAGATATATAGATAGATAGATATATAGATAGATATAGAAAGATATAGATAGATAGATAGATATAGACAGATATATAGATATAGATATAGATATAGACAGATAGATTGATGGATATATAGATAGATAGATATGTAGATATATAGATAGATAGATATATAGATAGATATAGAAAGATATAGATAGATAGATAGATATAGACAGATATATAGATATAGATATAGATATAGACAGATAGATTGATGGATATATAGATAGATAGATATATAGATAGATATAGAAAGATATAGATAGATAGATATAGATAGATGGATGGATGGATAGAGAGAGACATGGAGACAGATAGATGCACTTTGATGCATGATGCCAACTAAATGCTTAAATTGTAAATGTGTGTGTGTGTGTGTGTGTTACTCCAGTGTGTGCGTAAGTGGATTAGAAACAATGAGCGCTTTGTGATGGAAAGACAATAGACTTACATTCGCTCTACAACCCTCGCTCTCTCTATCTCTCTCTCTCTCTCTCTCTCTCTCTCTCATCATTCTCCTCTGTCAAATCCTCTTTACCAGATTGTATTCCTGTTGACCTCCATCCATCGCGGACTAATTTTCTGTATAATTCGCATGAAACCTAACCAGATAAACCTTTACTTGTGTGTCCGTGTGTGTCCGTGTGTGTTTGAGAGAGAGAGAGAGAGAGAGAGAGAGAGAGAGAGAGAGAGAGAGAGAGAGAGAGAGAGAGAGAGAGAGAGTAGTCCAGAGGTTATAAATCAGTAAATAGTGCTCTGCGATGTGTTGAGGATTAATTTACTGATTCTTCTATCTCCCATCTGCTGGTGACACACACACACACACACACACACACACACACACACACACACACACACACACACACACACACTTTGAGTGAGTGAATACTAGCGATACAGAAGCACACACTCTGAACACCCAGCGTGTTTTGGGGTAATGGCCTCGTCAGATGCCACGGTGTGTCCCACTGATCTCGGATCAGTCCGGCCCGCCCGGTCCAGCCGGCTCCCCCGCGGCTGCAGAGCAGAACCCTGCTGAACGGTTCCTCAGACGGTAAGCGGCGCGGCGCCTGCAGACCCACGCCGCCGCTCAGCGACGGCCTCTCTCCGAGGGAACCTCACGGGGAGGACGCTCTCCGACGGCGGCGTTAGCTCCAAGGCGCCGGAGTTCACGCTTCTTTTTATTCGGTGTCCAATCTGAAGATCCGCCCCAAAAGTGCTCCTCCTTTCCTTTCTTTTCAAGTGACTCCCACTGCTAATACTAAATATTCATTCTTCCATTTGTTCTCGACACTGAAGACAACTCATTTAGACGCCACGTCGGGTTGAGTTGAGTTTGAAATGTCAAGAGGAAATAAGAAATAGTCAATAACTCGTACCTGAAGGGAACATTTTACCACTTGCTGTCACTTTTTTTGCACTACCATAACGTCACTTTAAAGGAAACTTATGCTGCTTGTACATGTATCTGCATGTTTATGACTATATGTATATGTATATGTCTTGTCTTATCTGTTGTTGCGCGTGTACACTTATATGTTTCACCGTGGGAGAGTGGGAAACGTTTTTTTCGATTACTTGTATGTCCTGACGTGTAGAAATTGACAATAAAGCTACTTTGACTTGACTTTGACTTTGAAAAGCAGCAACATAAAGATACAGCAGAGCCTTTCTTGTTAGAATTGAAATAATCTGACATTTTCTTTATAGTTTTCACAAAAGTGACATTGCTCTCGGTACTCAGAGGTCAATAAGGTCGCCACGCACCACACTCGAGTAACACTCGTAGAGCTCCGCCTCCTGGCGCTCGCCATTCAGACATCTCTGCCACAGTCCACGCGCCGAGGTGAGAAAGCTCCCGCAGCATGAGCTACCTGATCTTCTCTGACGGGGGAGGGGGCGTGGCCTCAGTCAGGCGGCCTAAAAAATCCCCGACGAAACACGAAACATCCGTGTGAAGCGGCCGCTCGGCCACGACGGGCTGCTGTGAGTAAAGCAAAGAAAACCCAAAGCGGCGTCCTCACGAATGAGGCGTCTGCGATAGTAAAAGTCACGTAACATCGGCAACAATGAATGTATGTCAGGGCGTTAGTGACCTTGCTCAAGGGCATCTGGGCAGCGTATCCCCAGAGCTCTCCGCCCGCTTCGTGCATTATCCTCTCGACAAAAGAGAGGCGGGCGAGGCGCCGCTCTTTGTAACGAGAGCTCCTCCACGGTAATGAAACGGGTCTGGAACAAAGAGAGCGCTGCTGATATCAAACCGTGTCCCATCGGCGCCATGAGTGACCTTCCTATTGGCCGAGAGAAGGGGGAGGCGGCCTCCTCCCGCTCTGGCCCGGTCCAAACCCGGCGTCTCGGTAAGAACCAAGAACCTGGGATTCATGTCCGGGAGCGTGGGCACGGGAGGGAAGGAGAAGGTCGGAGGAGGTGGCGTGGGCGGCGGGAGACATGTCTTTACACGAGGAGAAAAACAAAAGAGTTGAGGGGCGCAGGAAACAGAAGATGGAGGAGGAGGAGGAGGAGGAGGAGGAGGCGTCAGGGTACCGAGACGCAGAGATGTTTCAACAAAAGGTCTCATGTTGAGAAACACTTGTTCCCTTCCTCACTTTCTCCCTCATTATCCCTCCACAGGACAGAGGAGGGAGGGGAGGGTGAGGAAGGGAGGGGGGAGGGGGGAGGGGGGTGACATTTTCATTTGTTCTTTTAAGGGCTCCTTATTATCACCTTTCAAGAGGACCCCCCCTTTCTCGCTCGCTCTTCGTCTCTCTCTCTCCCCCACACAATGGATTCAAATAGAAGTTTTCATTATTCTCTCTCTCTCTCTCTCTACCTATGGTAGCGGTGTCTCTCTGCCTCCCCCTTAGATGTCTCTTGTTCTCTCTCTCTCTCTATTCTGCACTATAATTGCATGGCAGATTAATTATAAGGGAATCAGTAAGAGTGAAAAGAGGAGTTGGCATTTCAACCTACACAGAGAGAGAGAGAAAGAGGAGCCCTGCACCTACACACCTACACACACACACACACACACACACACACACACACACACACACACACACACACACCACCAACAACAGGTTCTTACCTCTGCTGTCTGGTAACACTCCAGTTTTAAAGGGTCCCTCACACCGTTTTATCTAAAGTCAGTGCTAACCCTTATTCAACAGAAAGGGCAGCGGTGTGTGTGTGTGTGTGTGTGGTGGGGGGGGGGGGGGGCACATTGCCTATTCATAAAAGCTACCAGATTATGTGTCCACACTAATGGATAGCACCCACTGAGCGCCTCGCGGCACCAGAAGATGTTTTCCACTCTTCATTTTGCGAGTAGATGACTTCAGTGGACGCGTCGCAGGCGGCTGGGGATGAACCACTAAACCACGTGTCAGCAGTGGGGGGGGTTGAGGATTGAGGGTGGAAAAAACAACACATCCCGTAAATGTAATGCAAATTAGGGTTACGGCGTCAACTGCAGATTCCGTGACTTGCATTTATAGCACAAATAATATTGTTATTAACTGTTTATTACAGCTTCACCGAGCGCCCGTCTGAAATATGATTGTAGTTCAGGGTCAAAAGCTGGACGGAATTCTCGCGATTCGACTTATATTAAAGCGACACTATGTAACAATTCCTACCTTAAAATAACAGCTTGAAAAAAGTGTGCCGCTACAAAGACTTTTAATATGTTGATGTCTCCTCCTCCATCGGGGTCTGTGGGCTAAAAACCCGACTATGTGACATGTTGTAGCGCCCGGTCCTTGGACCTGCTTTCTGTCATGATGACCAGCGTCACATAGTCCAGTCCACCTCACAGGGACTTTTATTGTCTCGCTTACGCGACGTAGAGACAGAGAGACATGCTGCTGTGGAGACGACCAATAACAGACCTTTAGTTTAAAGAACAAAGACGTCTTTAAGAAAGGGACCTGACATTACTGCTGCTGTCATCTGGAGGAGAGAGAAAGTTACAGGGGGCGGAGGAGATTATTATTTAACTCAAACTCAAAAGAGACATATAGGTCACCAGAAGAGCCACATATGGCTCAGAGCCAGAGGTTCAGACACCTGATCTATGGTAACTGGGTATTTACCACACTGAAGTACACGTTAAATACCTGAAGGGGGCGCTACAAGGGGAAAACTACATAATGGGGCTTTAACTTGATTTGCGCCCAACTGTCTTCGTGCAGGCGTTGAGTTCTCAAACAACACAAGACCTCCGTCTCCCCCAGAGTTACTCTGCAGGGCATTTCCGAGAAGCCATTTTTTGGGGTGTGAAAATGTAAGTTTAGTGAAAATTGTGAGAGAAAGGATGCAAGTCCAAATCCAGCCGGTTCACGGTGGATATTAATTCTCCCCCATTAGCGCCCTCATGAATATTCATGAGTGGACCCGGGCCAGTTGGCAGCTTGTCGTGTGCTGGGCTACGTTTGGCAAGCCAGCCATCAAAACTCAAACTTAATGATCACAGCGCCGCATCAGGGAGGACTCGCTCCGTACAGGCAGTAAAACTCCATCCACGAGGACCCATCCACTTCTCTTGAACATTTATTTGTGTAAAACGATCCAACCTTACTGGTCAAATGTGTATCATACATGGAAAGGAAAAGGGATTTGAACCAACGTTCTTCAGGCTACACATGAACGAATAGAGACATGCTGTCCACAAAAAATCCAACTTAAAGTTGCTGCTGAGCAGGAAACTAAGATGGGGTTTAGAAAAACAGAAAATCACAGCTATGCTGGAAAAAGACGTCATCAAAGTACAGACAAAATCACAAGTATGCTGGAAACTGCAAACCAGGACAAAAAAACAACACATGAAGAACATTTAGTTAGACGTCACTACGACTACGACAGATCAGGACGAGACAAGAGACGAGACGATCTGACACCAGACACAGGTAGACGGGCTTAAATACATGAGGAAAGGGGAGCAGGTGGACACCATCAGGGTGGAGCAGACATCACACTAACGAGGAAACACCGGGGCACGAAATAAAGTCTCTGAAACGAGAGAGGACAGTTACTACAAAATAAAAGCGGACATGGAAAACAGGACTAAAACCTAAAACGTAACCCTCCTGTTGCCTTCACATTTACTAATATATTTTACCCGTGGGGTCAATTTGACAACAGCAATTAAAACCTCCAGAAAATTATTAGAATTTATATTGTTTCCCAAGTTTAAGTGTGAGGTACTTTATGTTTGTTTGTTGACTACCTAAATAGCCCTTTAAAATACAAAAAGTTGATATTTCCTATATTGTTTTACACAGTGAAAAAAAGCCTGGGGTCAAATTGAAGCGTACAAGTTGTGTTCAGGACATTGAAAACATATCATGTGCATTGTTTGTTTACCTAGGTAAATTAGGAAAAGTCATGAAATATGAAGGAAAAAAAATGATGTCCATAATTCTTTTTAGAAACGTTAAATATTGAATGGGGTCAAATTGACCCCAAAGGTAACAGGAGGGTTAACATAACCGACGAGACGTGACACATGCTGTGTATAGATAGGGACATAAACAAAGATTAAAGTACAAATAGTAAAAAAAAAAAAAGTAAACACAGGGACAGAAACAAACAAAATGGTTTGAAACGATGACGTAATAAACCCCCCGACAAGAAGGAGAAGCAGAGGTTTGAGTGATGTATGAAAAGGCCTCGTACGGGAATCTCTGAGCTCAGGATGACTGCTTCCCCTCTAAGCTCCGCCTCCAAGTGGATCAACTCCAGAGGATCGCTGGAGTTCCTCGCCACTGATCGACGTTACCGCGGAAACTAAATCTCCAACCGTCCATCCCGCTGCTCCGGTTTGTCGTACCTCTAAAAATCATCGTTTGGGGCGTGGATGGGAAACATCCCATAATTCATCTCTGGGTCAAAACCAAGCTCTACTCACGATTCTGCTTCCTATGTTTCTCTCATCCTCTTCCTCTCCACCCTTTATCGTCCCGGAGTCTTTACGGTGTTTTTCCGTTTGTTTTAGTGCCGTGAAATCCTAAAAATGCAGCGTGTGTGAGTGTGTGTGAGTGTGTGTGTATATTACAGATGGATGGATTTGGATTTGCACATGGATGCAGAC
>CM070101.1:2162500-2197500 GCA_036178185.1 Liparis tanakae | reverse complement strand
ACACACACACACACACACACACACACACACACATACACCTCTCCTCTGGCAAGAGCAAACTTGTACACAGTCCCAAGCTTGATGTGATTTTTCATGTTCCCTATCCTCTCTTGCTTGCCGTGAATGTCAATTATTACGACCCCAAGTTTGGGATTAACCATTCTTTATACAAAAAGTCGGCGTTGTCGGCGTCTGTTTTAAAACTTGTATCGCACTAACAACACGAACATCTCTAAAAGGTTGCGTGCATTAAATCGTTTAAGATAATTCCCCAAACCAGAAAGAGTTTCACTTGTTCCCGTATATTGGGATGTGTTGCTGCTCCAGACCATGACGTGACGAGCAGCCTGAGCAGAGTGTGTGTTCACACCAACCAAGTGAAGCGAGCGGAGCCAGCATATGAAACAAATGAGGTGCTACTCAAAAAGGAAACTCCATTGGTTTACATTGACAGAGGTGATGAGTATAGGAGGGCGGCACCAACGACGCAAATAAGGTCAAATACGAGAATAAATCAATAGAGCAAAAAGGTCACAAATAAACAGAATGTTGTTGTTTTCTTTTTTTTTCTTTTTTTTTTACCGTTGTTGTTTTGTTTTTTGTTTTTACTGTTGTTGTTTTTTTGGAGGGGGGAGTGTAGGTGTATATGTGTGTGTGTGTATGTATGCATGTGTATATGTATGTGTGTCTATGTATATGTATGTATGTATGTATGTTTGTATATGTGTGTGTAAGTATATGTGTGTGTATGTATGCGTGTGTATATGTATGTGTGTATATGTATATGTATGTATGTATGTTTGTATGGGTGTGTGTAAGTATATGTGTGTGTATGTATGCGTGTGTATATGTATGTGTGTATGTATGCGTGTGTATATGTATGTGTGTATATGTATATGTATGTATGTATGTATGTTTGTATGGGTGTGTGTAAGTATATGTGTGTATGTATGCGTGTGTATATGTATGTGTGTATGTATGCGTGTGTATATGTATGTGTATATGTATATGTATGTATGTATGTATGTTTGTATGGGTGTGTGTAAGTATATGTGTGTGTATGTATGCGTGTGTATATATATGTATGTATGTATGTGTGTGTATATGTATGTGTGTATATGTATATATATATATATATATATATATATATATATATATATATATATATATATATATATATGTATGTACGTATGTATGGGTGTAGGTGTAAGTATATGTGTGTATATATATTTATGTCTGACATTTTTGTACTTGTTTTATGTTTATATCACTAAACAAATAAAAAATGGAAGTGACAAAAAAATTAAATGAACAGAATACAAAGATACATCCAATACACATTCTGGAGACAATAACATACAAGTAAGGGTAAATCTGGGACTCGACCAGATGATGCAGGGTATCTCAGCCAATGAGACCCCACGTGCTCTGAGGAGGGGAACCACGTTTGAGATGTTGTCTCTCTTTTCTTTAATTAATATGTTTGAGAGGATAACCGCAAAAAAAACCAGATGCATTCACAAGTCATCAAAAAACGTAAAATGTAAAACCCAGTGTCCCCTCTTTTTTCCTTTCTTTCTTTTACTGACAGCACAAACAATCAACGGGTATTATAACAGACCTATGTGCACAAGCACAGACATGTCACCCTTTATGTACCGCAGCCATTCACTTCAGGTCACATGACTGAACGGTCCATCGGCGGTGGAGGAAAGGCATTCGCAGGAATAATGGGTAGACTCCCCTTTTTATGCAATTTACAGTACACCCCAAAACACCGTTGGAATATATAGGAGAGTCTACCCTCCTCCTCCTCTGTGACTTATTCATCTAGCGAGCCGTACGCCCACCTCATCGACAACCGCCACATCCCTGGGTACTGGAGGGAGAACGAGGGAGAACGAGGGAGAGAACGTCAACGCTCGTGAGCAGAGAGAGAACAGCCTCTGCAAAACAAGGCGTCTGTGAATGGAGTGGGGTAGGACCCCAGACTACAGGTGAGCGGGGGATGTTTGCAGGTGAGATGGCTGAGAGGGAGTCGAAGAAAGACTTCAAAGCCGAGAGCAAAGCAGAGACGGGCCCGGACAAGCCCAAGACGTGTGGGGGATGTTTATCTTAACTTGGACCGTTCCATTCTGCGGATGTGAAGGGTAACTGTCCTGAAGAACGTACACATACGATGTTAATGAGAAAAGAGCCTCAGTCTGGTTCTTCACGTCAGTGCAGCAGTCATTACCTTCGCATTGAAGATGCGGAAGGTTATGTTTTGATCGCCGTGTATTTATTTATCTATTTATTTATTTATGTATGTATTTATTTATTTATTTGTGTGCGTGTTATTCGCATAAGTCAAAAAGTATTAAACCGCATGACATTTGGTGGGATGATTGGTTATTATCCGGGGACCATTTGATTAGATTTTGGGATAGATCGGGTCAAAGGTCAAGGTCATGAAAAGGTCATACTCTTCTTTTTACTATAGCGCGATTAATTTCTATCCAATTGTCATGCAACTAATGCCAACATGTTCATAATTCAATGGCCAATCTTGTGGTATGCGAAGGTATGCGCTCTACCGAGTGCCCGTTCTAGTTATACCTTTTTAACGCTTCAATTAATACCCAAATTAACGTATAGAAGCACAAAAAAAGTGGAATTTTCATAATATGTCCCCTTTAATGCGATGAAAACCATGTGTCTAGATGGATCATATTCTTTGTTAAAGGTTGCATGGAAGAACATGAAGACTATGGGCAATGTGCATGTATTACGCAGCCTTTCGTAAATACTCTTTTTTTAAATACTCTTTTTCTCATAGAGAAGAACGAGAACCGACGATGCCGGGTTCTCACAAGAACTACAGACCTGATGGTCGGCCACTTGGCCCGATACTGATGGCCCAATACTGTTGGCGTGGTTGGCTCAGGGCCCGAGATGTAAAGGTATAAGTGGTGTAAACCCACAGAGTGTTTCACAAACATTGAATAGACGCCTCTAAGTATCATCCTTTGGGAGAGAGAGAAAACCCAACGCTCTGCTCCATTTCAGGTTTGTTCTGATTCCCGGAGGCTCTACGTTTTTTTCATCTACATGAAATCAGACGCGACACACACACACACACACACACACACACACACACACACACACACTCGCTCACTCCCACCATCCACCTGTCGATACCAGCTGGCAGATACACCTGGTTCACTGGCATCGGCCAAAAGACGACGGAGCGTTACCACGGTAACCATATGGCGTCGGCCCGGCGCGGTCAGCATCGTCATGGCAACGGCAGAACAGACGAGCCGGCGGCGCCGGCCTCGTAGGCCGACGCCGGACCTTGCGACACACACACACACACACACACACACACGCACACAAACACTCACGCACACGGTTCTTGATAACGCTGATCCTGATTCTTCAAGGCTCCACACAACAGCAGCCACACGCCCACAGGAATAATTACCTCCAGTGTGAGTTTCGTCACACCTGTCACATGTTGTTTTACATCAACCAGGAGACAGATCACAAGAGGGTATCTGCTGTACTATACAGACAGTTGTGGTCTCAACCTGGAACAATCCCCTTGAGCCACAGCGAAATGCATCAAAACCAAAAAGATCATCTTTGTGAATCTTTGAGTAGAGACAGGCGCTGGACGGACCCCGCCTCCTGCGCCTCCTTTGGCTGAATCCACGAGCGCTGTGAGAAATGTGAGAAATAATGGCTACAGTTGAAGTGTGGACTTACCCTTCCCCCTCGTGGCTCGGCGCCTGGCTCAGAGATGGGGATGAGGGGGGGTGAAGTGGCCAAGTCACTAAAAGCTGGGAATATAAAATGTGAACATTTTGCACGATGCAGGTTTTTAAAAACTAGAATCTTTGAGATGAAGTTGACGCTCGTTTCCCTATCTTCAACAACGACATCATCGAGACGTGTTCCGGGTTCAAAGCGACATTCTTGGCCGTGTCTTTTGTCAAACGGCAGGCATGTTCTGCAGGCATGCCGACGTCACCGGCTCAGAGGCACAGGAGATACGTGTGTAAGAAGACACCAGCTGGGCTCGGATGTCACGCTTGTTTGCTCTGCTTGTCTGGAACCGTTTTCTCGTCGTGGCTCTGAGCGTAAAGACGCCGGGCGATGGTCTGATCTGCATGTTGAGGGACAGAGCAAGATCACATTTTCAAAACATCCCATATTCGAAGGCTAATACTGCAATGACATTACATTACATTACATGTCATTTAGCAGACACTTTTATGCCATGATTGCATTCAAGACCACTGGTGCTTTATCCATGGGTCCTTTTTTTATGTCAGTTTCGGGCTTAATACTAGAGTAGCACTGTGTTGAAGGAAGAGCTGAAAACAAGGAAACGTGTATGTGTGTAGTAAGTGCGTATGTGTGTGTGTGTGTTTGCCCACTCCCACACACGGTTGCATACCTCAGACCCGAGTATGCATGAGATAAATAACACACACAAACTTTCCCTCCCTATCCGTCCTTTTCTCAAACATGAACATAAACACTCACACAGCCGCCCCCCCCCCCACAGCTGCGACCTGGAGGCTGGAGTCTGACTGGAGGTTCCCCGCTTTGGGCTTCTTGTCCGTTCCTCTGTCTATGCTCTATGCACATGGTCAGGTAAGTCACGAGCAGGTATTCATGTGTGTGTGTTGGGCGTTGTTTGGCTCCTCGCCCTGCTTTGCACGGACTACAGAGTGCGTTCAAGAGACTCATCCAACAGACTGAGACACCGCCTGCACTGCAAAAATTCAGCCTAAAAAAACAAGGAAAAAAAGTAATAAAATGAGGGAATATTACTTGAAATAAGCCAATTATCTGCCAACAGAACAGGAAAATGTGACTTGCCAAGATTTCTTAAAACAAGTGAAATGCTCCAACATTAAAACGGCCTTGTAAGAAGAAATATCTTGTCAGTCAAAAAAACAAGCATAGATTGCCTTAATTTGAGATTTCATTTTATTTTACAGAAATTTTCACTGTAAATATTCAAATTCATACTTACACTGTTGCACTGCACTGCACACATTTCATTTACACTACACACATACACACACTTTGCATTTTGCACACTATCCAGATATATATTTTATTTAATTTTACAGTGCTTTATTTATATTTACATTTACATATATGTTGTGTATATGCTGTGTATATATACATATATATTTTATTTTATGTTATTTTGTATTTTATATTTCACTTTGCACACTTTACTTTATGCACTGTCACTTTCTTTCTTTCTTTCTTTCCTATACTTATATTTTATTGTGTTTAGTTTTATCGGGCTGCTTCTGTTGTCACCAAATTTCCCCTTGGGGATTAATAAAGTATATTTCATTCATTCATTAATTTTACTTACATTTTAATTTTTGCAGTGCACAACTTGCCGCAGAGTGGAAGTCGTTGTAAATACTGACCCAGCGTACTGTATTCCAGATAGAACAGTCATGCCCAATATTTCGCTCATCTGTGACGAGCTTGATGGATGTAAATCACACAATGTAAACGTTGGTATTGTCTCACTGGATCAAGAGAAGGCTGAGCCACACGTATCTGTCTTTTTCACGTCGGGCGTTTGAGCTTGTTGAGGGCTTTTTGACTTTGAAGGATGGCGCCCACCGTGGCTGACGTCTTTGCACCGTCCTCCCGACGACAACTTCTCTTTTTCTATTTATTTACTCTTTTTACTTATTTGTAAACTGTGACTTATTTGCATTGCTTTCTTTCTTACCTTGTAATTTTGTTTAGTTTGGAGGACCCAGCAATAAAAGCTTTTCATTGTACAAATAACTTGTTATATGTGCACATGACATTAAAATATCTTGAATCTTGTTGGAATCATGTATGGTGAAAATGGGAGCTGGGGTACCGACCCCTGTACTGCGGGGGGTAAGGCGGGGTTGTCCTATCTCAGGGCAGCTGTACAGTCTTCATCTTCCTCAGGGACCAGGGAGATGTTCTTTGTCTGAAGAAGACTTTGTCTCTTTGTGAGAAGGCTTCATCTGCATGGGCGAACCTGGACGAATCTGACGCCTTGTTGGTGGGACAGCGGATGGAGCCTCACCTGCCTGCAGGGCTTCAGTGGGGGAGGAGGGATTAAAGGTGTTGGGTGTGTCTTCAGCCTCTGAGGATTATCAGAAAAAGAACTGGGTGGGAGTCGAGGAGAAGGCGTGTGCTCGGTTCTCTGGGTGGAGATGGTCACTGACTCAGCCGTCATATAGAGGAAAGTTGTGGTTGCTCATAACTTGGTTGCCTCTTCATTTTATTCATTTTTGGGCCAAAATATTGCATTTAAAAGAAGGCTGTCCACCCACTGGTGATTTTTTCTCTGGTTCTACCACGTCGGCCATCTATAGAATAGAAATATACTTTCTTAATCCTCAAGGGGAAATATGTCGACACAGTAGCACCAAAAAAACTAAACACACGAGAATAAAATATAAATATAAGAAAGGAAGAAACAGTAACTGTGCATAAAGTATACAAAGTGAAATATACAATACAAAATAAAATAAAATAAAATAAAATATATACTGTATGTATAAATATATATATATATATATATATATATATATATATATATATATATATATATACACAATATATATGCAAGTACAAATAAACAGATGGACTACTGGAGCAGTTTATGCTCAGTTGGTGCTGGTGGAGAGCTGCTGGTACATTGTTGAACATTGTTGTTGTTTATTTGCTTGTTCTTTGGCTATTTTTGTTTGTTTTTTGCACTATTATTTGTTTTTCAAATGATGTTTTCAAATGTTTCTCTGTTTCGCAATAGTGTAAATAAAGGACTCTTTAAAACCAAACCTCTGGAGTCCTCATTCAGATGCAGAATATGTTATCTTTGAAGAGGGTTTGAAGAATCCCCCTAGGAATGGGTTTGTTTGCATAAAATACTTGGCTCATGTCTGGTAATATTACCAGAGTGGCGAACTTAAGACCTGAACTGGGCCGGAGTCAGACACAGGCGACGACATTTAGGATCTTGAGGTTGACTTGGATTCCACTGCTGCAAGCCTTGACTTCATCAAATGGTCTTCATCAGTGAAAATGTACTCATATGCTCCAAGAAGGGTACGTCTACCGGAGGGGACGAGGCTCGCAGAATCAGTGACTTCTTTCAAATCTCTTCTTAAAACCCATTTTTATAGAACAGCTTTTAAGTGATCTAGTCTTTTATGCAGAACTTGGTTCCCCTAATTTAGTTTAGTTTAGTCTGTTTTTAATTTATTTGTAATTTATTTGTAATTTATTTGTAATTTATTCGTTTTTTTATTTTAGTTATTTTCTTTCATTTTCAATTTTAATATATCCTTTTAAATGTAATATTGGTTTCTTGCTATTCCACTTGTTTTGCTTTGACTCTCTGTGGAGCACTTTGTAAACATTGTTTTTAAAGGTACTATATAAATAAAGTTATTATTATTATTATTATTTAAACTGAACTATGACATCTCCGGAGCGTCTGTGAAGGTGTGATATGGTTAAAGCTCTCGAAAAGCTAAAGGGATCATCATTTGGGATTCTCAGGGTCAACTTTGAGCACAGGAAAGGAACATTTCTCAAATGTCAAACTATTCAAATCAATATTCACAAACCTGAATTAATCACAACTGAGCTGCAGTTTGTTTGGACCTGTGATTGTTTGGACTCACAGGTCCAGACTCAATCCTCCTGGCCTCAGACTGGTCGCTCATTACTGGACTGATTGACTCAGTTCATTGTGTTCAATGTGGTTTTGATGTGAATCTGCAGAAACATCTGATAAATACCTCTTTGGTCTCTTAAAAGCAAAAATAATCCTTAATGTCTGATAATGATGGTTGAATAGAAGCTGCTGATGAGACTTTTTAATCGAGCCTCCTGAAAAGACTTTTTGGTTTATGTGTATTTATTCATTTTTTGAAGGGAAGGTTTTTTCAGTGTTCTTCTGTCTATCTTTGACTTTCAGCTGTGGTATTTTGGTTTCATTCCAGCTTTCCTGTATTTGCTGTGCTTTTCAGACTTCTGGCCTTCAGAAGAGTCTGCATATTCACATCACTCTTTTCTCTTCTTAATTTCGTTTTCCTCTGAGGTGGCTGGGGGCCGCCGTGCTTCTCCCACACAGTTCAGACGTGATTGACGACGGACGGCCAGGACTACACCTACCAACCTTTAGCACATCGGTCCAGGCCGTTTGGAGGATGCTTCAATTGCATTTTTTTAATGGGTTTCTCGGTACATCGTTCTTTTGCACCTCACAGAGTAACAGATAAGAGCTCTGCCTCCTACACCTGGAATAGTTTGAAGTCCAGTGTTGGGCCAGAGGTCATTATCAGCCTTTATTATTACTAATTCCAACTCACTAACACATACCAATAATACCATTACCATATTTTTTGACTTATTTGTAATTGTAACTGTGACTTATTTGTATTTATTTATTTATTACCTTGTAATTTTGTTCTTACCTTGTAATTGTGTTTAGTTGGAGGACCCAGCAATAAATCTTTCTATCTATCTATCTATCTATCTATCTATCTATCTATCTGTCAACAAATGTCCCCTTGGGGATTAATAAAGTATATTTCTATTCTATCTATCTATCTATCTATCTATCTATCTATCTATCTATCTATCTATCTATCTATCTATCTATCTATCTATCTATCTATCTCTATCTATCTATCTATCTATCTATCTATCTATCTATCTGTCTATCTCTATCTATCTATCTATCTATCTATCTATCTATCTTTCTTTCTTTCTTTCTATCTATCTATCTATCTATCCATCTATCTATCTATCTGTCAACAAATTTCCCCTTGGGGATTAATAAAGTATATTTCTATTCTATCTATCTATCTATCTATCTATCTATCTATCTATCTATCTATCTATCTATCTATCTATCTATCTATCTATCTATCTATCTATCTACATACTCCCACTTGTCCTGTAACACACCTCCACCTTTATCTAAAGCTGCACGAATGCATGACTGTGTACTGTGTACTGTGTATTGTGTATTGTGCATTGTGTACTGTGTATTGTGTATTGTGCATTGTGTATTGTGTATTGTTCAGCTGGCCTTTCCAACCACATCAGTGAGCAATTTTCAAAGAATAAGTCTCTGATGAATCCTCAACCGGCACATCAAGTGAGTGACTACTTCGGCTCATTCCTCCGTTTCTTACATCCTCAATTACTTACTATCCTTCCGTCATTCGTACATTGTTTAATTTCAATTCAGGTCACAACGTTTGTATACTCAAGGTGTGTGTCATACCTCCTTTATACATCACGGGCGACAGAAAGACGTCCACAAAAGATACACCGCTGCATCCTCGCTCACAGTCCCCCCACGAGTCTCCTCCGTCCTCGAGATGGATTTTAGGAATTCAGACACCCTTCAAAATGCCTCGCTGACACCAATTTCTGGGTCACACGCAGGAGGACGCAGGAGAGAGGAGACAAGGAGGTATGAAATAGAGAAATGAGAAGAGGGTGCAAAGCAGCTGAAGAGGCGCATTATGAGTCGGTGGAGACTAAACACCGAGCTGAAGGAAGAGGCTGTTGCTCTTTGCAGAGGCCAGAACCTCCAGATGAAGGATGCTGCTGCTGCGTGCCTCTTGAATCTGTAAATGAGCAAATGTAAATGCTAAATGTACAAATGTACGGGGGAAATTGCAGCTATTATATTTTTTATTTAATGTATTATTATTATTATTATTATTATAATTATAATTATTATTATAATTATAATAATAATTATAATTATAATTATTATTATTATTATTATTAATATTATTATCTTTTTAATTAGATTGCCATGACCAATGAATTCATCCTGTTGCTTTCACATTTTTCACCACTAAAACTAGTTAAATCTTCATATTTATTCAGTTATTTATTGCTTTAGTATGTCCAGCTAAGATAATCAAGAACATTCATTATTTATTTGTTGAAGCGCCTTAGTGCTTTATAGTTTTCTCAGATCTTCTAATTATTTATTTTTTCTGTCTGGACAAATTCAATTCATAGTTGTTGAATCTGAAGGCAAAATCCCAGGAACCGCTAGTCAAGTTCTCCATTTAATTCATTTTATTTATTATGCGATGATTCAAAGAGTGAAATACTTTCTTTTTTGTGTCATTGGAAGGACCTCTTATTCATCAGAACCAAGTGTAATGAAAATAAAGATTGTGAATGAATTGAAGGCAAAATCAAAAGAGACGACCTTGATCTTCGGTTTCTCTTTTATTTCCCGCTCCATTCAACTAAGATCAGAGACTCTGTCGTTAACAATCACGTCGACACATATTTTACTTTCTTTATTCTTCATTGCTCTGACATGTTCACCGATGCGTGGCTTCCTTTACAACCAAACTCCTCTGACTTAATTGTGACTACACTTGCTATAAAATCCCATGATCAATAGACCCGGCATCAGCCAATCCGTAGCATAAATGTAACTGATTTTGATGACTGGAATATTTTTAATTCTCTTTCCCGAGTCAAAGCCATTTCCCCTACAGTTCAGGATTCATCCCAAACAGAAAGGACAGCCTGGGGTCCACGAGGTAGAGACTGATGGATTTTATTTTTCCATTTTCAGTGTATTGTAAAATTCAGCTTTCTAAAAGTACCTGGGGAAAAAGGACAAAGACAGTCTCGGCTTCTCGGTGTCTATCTTCAAATAAAGCATTTGACAGACGGACTTAACAATTGGGAATAAAATAACAGGAGAGTCACAGAGCTGTCAATCAGGCAGTGGTCAGAGGGACACAGGCTGTATGTTGGATAGGAGAAAAGAAGACTGTGCTATGCTATGCTGATGTCTAGCATATATCATTTAAATGTAACAAGCTAAAATGTGCTAATTAGGTACATATGAGGTCATTTATTTTGAAGAAATTGGTTCATAAACCAATAAATAAGAATTCATCTCATTCCATCCAATAGTTGTTGAGACATTTCTATAAAAAAACACACATTTAAACCTCTTGTTGATGCTGGAGACAACCTCAGGAGCTCAAAAGAATTCATATTCATGCTCTGGAAAGAAATTGTGCCAAAGGAAAAAGTCAAGGGATCCCTGAAGTCGTTGGGATTCATCACCGGGGAACAATGCATGTAAAATGTTCATGGCGGTTCATTTAATGGCTGTTGAGACATTTCACTAAAACACAGAAAGTGTCAGCTGGTGGCGAGCACGAGTGGTTGTTAAATTTGTCTTTATTCATAGAGGACACGGAAACCTCTGTAAAAAGTTCATGACAAACCATCAAGTAGCTGTTATGATATTTCAGTTCCGACCAAAATGACGGACCATCCAAAAGTCAGGCAAAAACATACAAAATATGTCCAATATTTAGGTTTTTCATCTGTTCACATAGGCTCGGCCTGGAGGAACCAGAGCTTCCTCTGCCATCCATCACAGAGGAGACACCGGATGGCACATGTGGTCTGAAATTGCATTGAGCGACTGGTGAGTGCTGTCACAGGTGAGATTGCTGGAAATCACCTGCACAGAGAAAATGTACCTGCCCTGGGTCACAAGAGATCCTTCGCTGGTTTCATATAAAAGATATATTGATGCCTGCTGTCTATTCCCCCCTTCTAGAGTAACTCTCCGTCCACAAGATCTGTTATTACACCGTAACGACAACCTGACATGTTCTTCTTGGCTTTTGCACCTGAAGCCAGAAAAGTTGTGCAACATGAAAGTTTTGCTTGTAAAAGGGAAACAACAAGCAACGGTGGGAAGGACACACATCTTTAAAGGGGACTTATTGTGAAAATTCCACTTTTTTAATGCTTCTATATGTTAATGTGGGTATCTGGCATGTCTCCAGCACAAAAACTCTGGAAAAAAAACTATTTCTAGGTAGATGTTGAAGCACGCCCATGTAGGGGGTGTGGCTACATGGCCTTGGAGGGGGGAGCTGGCTCATTAGCATTTAAAGGGACAGGCACTCAGAACAGGTCAGTCTGTGGGGAGGTGTTTGACAGGTACAAAGGCTGTTTGAAAGGATTCTTGTGGTATTTTGACCAAAATATGTTACAAACATTTCATTAAGACCCCAAGGAACCACATCAACTTGTGGAAAGATGGGCATACGATGGGTCCTTTAACTCAATTCACATTGTGAAAGACGATGTTCGGTACAAAGGCTTCTGAATAAGAAACACAGTAAGAGGAGAAGATGTTTTTTAACGTGTGTTATAAAATCCCCTTTTGATTTTAATCCAACACATGCCTGTGATATATTATACGGAATAAAAGATCTGACATTATGAGCGAATATTTTTTTTCAAAGTATGCCGGGCGATAAACTAGACACCTGTCCAAGGTGGACCCGCCTTCAGCCAATGTCAGCGGGGATCGGCTCCAGAGACCCTGAAGAGAAGCGGGTCGGGTAACGCAATGGATGGACTTTCCAAAAAAATAACAGTTTTATCTTTGTAATGTGTCCTTCAGATACATATTACAGGCATTGAACCCACTTTGGTATTTGAAAAGAGTAACAGAGACATTCATGGATGTAAATAGGGTTGTTCCCACTGTACCTATGGATGACTGTGGGTCAGTGGGTAGCAGGTCCGTCTTTCAATCAGGGGTTGGTGGTTCAATCCCTGCCCTAGTAGATGTGTCCTTGAGCAAGACACGTAACCCCGTCTACAGTGTATGAATGTAACATGGCTGTTAGTCACTTTGGATAAAAGTGTCAGCTTCAAGAAAATAAGTTTATGCATGTGTAATAACTGCACAAAATCATTTCATCTTTCTGAGTATAGCCATGATCAGGTGTACACAAACCTGTAAATATGCCGCCTGCATCGTTACAATGTGAGTAAATAACTACACATAAGAACCCGAAAGTGTCTTTGGGTACTTAAAAAAGCGCTATACAAATCAAAATTATTATTATTATAAACCTACAACTTCAGCAAACCTGATATGCTGCTGTCTAATGGGTAAATATAGCAAATTCACAATTGTATCCCTCCTGTTACCTTCACATTTACTAACATAATTTTTCCCAATAAATTAGGAAAAGTCATAAAATGTGAAGCAAAAAGATGATGTCATTCATTTATATAGAGACATTTAACATTGAATGGGGTCAAATTGAAGGACACTTAATTCTCCAAACCAAACATTTAGTTTACTGTCTGGACAGTCAGAAAACTGAATATGACTGTTCATAACTTTTATTTTTAAAAGGTGGAACTAAGAGAGACTCGGCATGCTGAGAGGACACACGGTGGTACGCCGCTCGTATATATTTCCATTCGAGCCTCGATTATTCAGCTCAGCTGTGGACCACATCAAAACATCTATTTTGTCTTTTTGACAGACACCTGTCCTGATGCCATGATGTCACCCAGTCTCACTTTGACAAGCACGGCTGTCACCGCTGTGTGCAAGTTATTTGTTTTTAGCTATATCTGAAGCATACATAAACAGGTACACCACATATACAGTTGCATATACTGAACATGAATTGAAAATGAAAAGTGCCAAATGCCGTTTTCTCCTGATGCATTTTATGGACTGAAACCAGAGATGTTAAGGTCACCCTTCAACCAAATCCAGAGGCAATTTAAATCACTTTTAAAAGCACAAATAAAAAAAAACAGTTATATTCACAGTCCAGCACCTGTCCACAAGGTCTCCTTTAAATCAAGAGGAAGGACTTGCTGGTTGTTAATCTTGATGGCATTGCAGATCCAAGCCTTGGGGCCCAGATTTGAACCTCTGAACTAGGATTTATTTCCCCAAACTCTTTTATGTCTAAGTTTCATCTTCCTGTAGTGTACATTTGCTCAATTTACAAACATTAGCATAAACACAAACATTGTTGTATGAAAAACACATAGCCGTATAGTCAGTTTCTGATATTTTTTCACTATCTATTTCTATTGTATATTTCTTTTATTAGCAGGGGCAGAGCAGGACAGGAGGACTGTGGATATATGTTTGTTTTATAACTGTTACTAACAATAGCTGCTCATATTTGTTCATCGGCAGGATTGTGTTTCAATTAAAATTAATTTAATTCATTAATTGATTTTTCTGGCCACATGGAGGATGGGGGAAATCATCCTGAACACAACTTTGATATATTGGTACCTTTTAAGTTCACAAAATAAAATGGGAGTCTTTATTTAAAAGTTCTATATACGAGATGCTCAGATCTGCTGAGGATATAGTTTTCTGCTGTTATGTTAATGCTCAGAAGATTAAAGCACAGAAATAAAAACCTGACTGAGGAATAAACAAGAATGATCAGATAATATATTTAAAGTAACACAAAAGTACAAAGATCGATCATTACGAACACTTCATTAGTCGATCATTATTATTGATGTGTTAACATTTAAGACTCAGTTTAATGTTATAAGTTTGTCCAGGTAAAACTTATTTTCTAATAAATAAACTAAGAAACCGATAAACATGTTATGCAAATAAAATAGTAAAAAGCTAAAAAGTAACAATACCTGTGAAATAAATGTACAGGAGTAACATGTTTAATATATAAGGTCAAAGACATGAAATGGGAGTACTCAGGTTAAGAGCAAGTTCCTTCAGTATAGTACGACCACCATTGAGTGAATATACATAAACATAGGAGGTATAGTTCAACAATTGAACGGTAACGGTGAGAACAATAATATACATAAGTTTGTTTACTGTCAACCCTTAAGTTGAGGATGTGATTACATGTATGATATGATATGATATATGATATGATATATTCCTTTATTCGTCCCACAGTGGGGACATTTCAAAAATCACAGCAGCGGTGTTCATCAGATCATTAATAATAAAAATAATTATAAAACACAAAACTAAATACAAATTTAAAAAGAATACTAATACTAAATATACAAGAGGAAAACAAAGTAATAACACTATATGTGCAATTTATGAAAACAATTAATTAATTCATTAATAATGTGATACATAATGAAATAAAAACTGACACAATAATTCAAACGACACCATTGACATAACAAACATTGCAACACAACAAGAAATACAAGTTTTGTTACATTGTAATTTCTCACCAATTGACTCATGCCTCGTGACGTCAGGCACTTTCTCTGCTGCGCTCTCTCTCTCTCTCTCTCTCTCTCTCTCTCTCTCTCTCTCTCTCTCTCTCTCTCTCTCTCTCTCTCTCTCTCGCTCGCGCTCTCTCACTCCGCGTGAAACAAAGTGTAGTGTCCGCGAGAGCCCGTAGGAAGCGAAAAGAGAGAGAAACCGGAGAAACGAGAGATTGGAGCGGCCGAATCCGCAACAACCGGAGGAATAATAACTCATGACAAACATAAATAAAGAAGACTGAAGAGGGAGGAGAAGAGGGAGAAAACTCGCAGGAAGAAAACTTTTCCGGGGGGGAAAACTGTTACAGACTCAAACACGGCCACGTTTGAAAAACATGGATACACTTTTCCCCGTATTCCCGGGACTCCTGTTCCTCTTTTCCGCGACTGGTTACGCCTCCGGACAGATACCGACAGGTAAGGACGGACTCCGGGATAAAAGATATAGTTCTGGGGGGGTTCCGGTTTGGAAAGTTTGGACTATTTTCTCTCGTTAAGTCCATCCGTGTAGGCGTATGGATCTCTTGACAGGTGTGTTTAGGTGCAGTAGAAAAGTTCAGCTCCGTGTTGAGAATGTGCCGTCGTGCCTGTTTTTACGCGTTGTGGCTGTTTCGCCCCCAAAAAAACCTCGAAGCGAGACGTGCAGGCTTCGTGGAGTGTTTTTATTATTATTATTTATTTGTGGTTGTTATAATGCGGGGGAAACATCTATTTCCTGCATGCAAGTCGTCGGATATTTGATCTCATTCGAGACGGGCGGCTCTTGTTTGAATGTGTTTGCCAAGCGGCTCGGTCTCCGGAGAGTTTGTTTTGCGAACTCTTAACTTGAAGGTTTCAAACTAATTCATAATATTTTTCTTCGGGATCTTATTGTGTCTCCGGACTTCCTGTAAAACAAAAACAAGTGGGCTGTTTTTTTTAACCGGGTTTCGATATGTACAGCTTGTGCATTGGTAAGGGGGGGGGGGGGGGTCACCGGTTAACGGTAGGTATAGCCACGGTGCCGCCTCGCGGGAATGGAGGGGGAAAAAAAAGTTCCGGTGCCCATGAGATCCTCTTCTTACCGCAGCCAGTGTCCCGGCGGTGACTTCTAACGCGCGGTCCGGTCCGGTCCGGTCCGGTCCTCCCTCTGCAGTCCGGGGCGTCTTTGAAGTCTCCGGAGGGGGGGACCGGGGCTCTTTCGTCCGGGTCGGCTCGGTCCGCGCGAGCCGTGATCTCCTCGCTCTCTGCAAACCAAACGATCCTCTCCTGCTCCAACTTTATTTCTCTCTGAATGCAATAAAACCGAATGGTGGTGGGGAAATCGGTCCACGGCGATCCGCCTGTTTGATGCCATGGATTTTCTTTTCGCACCGCGTTTTTTAACTTAAGGAGAGAAAAGAATAAGAGGAGCATTATTTAATTCTGAATACAGCAGTTTGATCTTTTACACACACTGAATATGTGAAGATACATAATGTGAGATGCGATTTCTCTTTCTGTAATGGCAGCAATGAGGGCTTAAACTCCAAATAGGAATAGTCAAAACAACATGCAACCGTGTGTTTTAATCGGATACATGGAACAACCGTGCTATTAAACTATAAATAAACTATAAATATCCTATCCGTGGATGCATGGGGACCTTTTCTGCTGGACTTTATTTTTTTTATCCGGGAACCCGCATCGCAAAGGGTCCCTCTCTCCTGCGTAAACACGTACGCACTCCGCGGAGAGAGGGGAGACAACCCCAAACCACGCGCTGCTCGCGGCGCTGCGGGACGACGCCAGATGCACACGTCTCCCAAATGAACTCCAGAAGGGGAAGAGGGGTGATCCTCGGGCAGGACCGGGAAAACCAAGTCCGAATACATCGTCGGCATCTCGGTGACCGCGCAGGAAACTCTACCTGAGGCTCGGTCTGCGCTTATTTACGCATTCACCAGTTGTTCACACACACACACACACACACACACACACACACACACACACACACACACACACACATGCACACACATACACGCACGTAAAAGAGAGTAACAGAGACACACACAGCTGTGGGAAAGCTCACCTCACCTCCAAAATCATACTAACGCACGATACGACTCAAATAAAGGACACACTCCAGTGAAGGGAAATAGCCTGAAATAGTAAAACACGTCGTTTTTTATTGCCTCAGTATTCGCTTGGACTCGTTAATGCTCTGCATAGAAATTACACATTAATTACCCCTTCATCTGTGAACGTTTTATTACCCCCCCAAACCCCCCCTCTATCTCTCCCCCCCTCCCTTGTGGCCATTTGGCCCTCTGGGTAACAACTGTGTGGAATTTCTTTGAGGCCTCTGGGATTTTAAGTGCTGTTAATTTGCAAGTAAATACCAGTGACTGGATGCTGCTTTACAGAGAGTGGAGGTGGGCTATCAGGAGTGTGGAGAGGGGGTTGGGGGGGGGGGAGAAGTTGCAGTTGGTGTTGTTGTGTTGCAGAATGAAAATGTGTCAACAAGTATACGTTTTGGAATAAAAGTGAACAACAGTGAGGGGTAATTTCGGTAAATCAGATGCAGGAGAATGATCATTTTGATTGCAATGAAAGGGCCTGATTTTCAGGGATGAAAGGGTTATTGCCCCCCCACCCACACACACACACACACACACACATTCTCTGTTTACACTGTGAATCCTAATTGTTAAAGAAGACTATCTAGATTCATCACAGGGTGCAGGATGCATGCAGGATTTATCCGTCGCCGACAGCACTTTTGTTTGATCGCTTTAGTGAAACGTTAAAACGGACAAGGCTGAAAGGGTTAATCGTCTGCAGTCGGTGGGAACCGTCTCTGAGAAGAAGCGCCGATTATTAAATCAGAAGCCAATAATGAACGGTGTGTGTACGTGGCGCGGCGTCAGAAGCACAAAAAAAAGCCGAAAATCAGCGGCACAGATTAAAAAAACAGCCTCTGAGTTTGTTTTGAGATGATTCTTCTCCAGATCTGTCCCCTTTCCTGCCTTATCTTTCTTTAGTTTCCCATTTAGAAAGTCAAACTCTAAATGATGGCATTCATTTAAATCTGCCTCTCTCTTGTCTCTCCTTATCACGCTGTTTTGTTTTGGCCTATCGCTTACAAAGCCAGCGTAATAAATGGGAACGGGTGTAACTGAGTTTATGTTAATTTGACAACTTTCTAAATCCGTCTCCTCTCTGATCGAGCTGTGACACAGATTCCAGGCGTCTTTAATCTTAATGAAGTGAAATAATTGTTTTCCATTAGTGTCTCCAGACGAATTAGAAGGCTGTCGCTGCTGCCGAACACCAAAACTGAGCGGAATTATAATTATAATTGTAAATTATTTTAGTATTTTGAACATTTAGAACCAAGTTGGTTTGATTATAATTACTTTTTGGCTTCATTTGGAAGCTGGGGGAGAAAAAATGGTGTGTTTTCCCCCCCAGAAGGACGAGAGAAAGAGTGATGGTTAAAAGAAGAGAGGAGGAGGAGGAGGGGGTAAAAAAACAAGAAATGCAACCATTGGTTTTTTTGGCCGTGGGCTTCTTCTCCACTCAAGAGACTGTGAAAACGGCAGGAGGGAGTGTGTGTGTGTGTGTGTGTGTGTGTGTGTGTGTGTGTCAACTCATGTGTGTTGCTGTCACTTAAAGAGAAGGAGGGAGGACGATGCTTTTAAGCCCTCCGGAGTACAGTGGAACAAAGATGGGCATGTGCGATGTTTGCTTCTCATTCAGATCCACGTGAAGTAGCCTTCTCCTTCTATGGCACCAAATCAAAGAATGCCTTTTTAAAATGTTCTCTTTATTAGCAACGATTCTCAGATCCATCTGAATGTCTTCGCTTCAAATCTCTTCAAGTCTGTTTCTACAGATTTCAATTTACTGATGTATATACAGGGTTCGTACGGTCATGGAAAACCTGCAAAAGTCATGGAATTTTAAAATGGTCATTTCCAGGCCTGGAAAAGTCATGGAAAAAAAACATAAGTCATAAAAGTTTGGGAAAAGTCATGGAGATTTTCTATAATCACATGTTCATTTGAGTTTAAGTTCATGGAGTTTGAAATAATGTATATGTTTTTTTTAAAGAAAGACGCTCAAAATATAAGCCGGCGTACGCTCTCAATACGCTACATTTTCTAAATGTTTCATGTTTATACTGAGATTTCAGTTTGGTCATGGACATTTGGTTTAAAGTCATGGAAAATCATGGGAAAATCATTGAAAAGTCATGGAAAAGTCATGGAAAATCCATTGGTCTAAATGTGTAAGAACCCTGTATATATATATATATATATATATATATATATATATATATATATATATATATATATATATATATAAAACCCATCTCTTTGAAAGTACTGGCTCGTATCTTCAGTCGTTTGGGGATGAAGTCTGTGCGTACACAAGCATGAGTGTGTGTGTAAACGTAATTAATCTGTTGAGAGAATTCATTAGCTAATCCCTCATTAGACTGTGTGTGTGTGTGTGTGTGTGTGTATGAATTTTAAGGTTTGTGTTGAAAACTGATGAGCGACCTCGACCTTTGGCCTCTTGTTGTCAGGGTGAGGAATGAGGGAAAGGGAGAACGCGACATGATTGACACGTCTGATTCTGATTCCTCACTCCGCGCTTACAAGAGGACGCTTTGGTACTCAGGAGGAATCAGGTTGTGACGGTTTCGTGCGGTTTTGGCAAACATATTATGATGATTAATCATATATAAATATCCATTATTAACAGAGAACCAGAGCTCTGAGACAGAGAACAGATCAGCTAACAAAAATGTCGAAACAACACAACAACAAAACGTTGATTCCTCGTCATTGCAGTGATTTGTAACCTGAATATCTTCAGGTATTTAGAAAACATGCACTTTTCAGACGTCATCGCGTGTTTACATTGGCATTGTTTTCTTTTTTTCCAGTGTGTGCATTAAATGATGACTTCAGACTATCACCAGTAGGGCGGCCCTTCATCAGTGGATTGGTCCACTACTTTGAATCTTTGTGGAGAAACTGAGTTTTACAAATCTGTTTATTCAATCAACGAATCAATTAGTCGACACATTGTATTTGTATGTCTTAGTTCTTTACGTATTTAGTTGTTAGTCAACTGATAATTTCGCTGGTTGTGGACAGCAGCCCTAATAAACTGCACAATCATCGATAATTGTGAGATTATGATAAAACAAGTCACAATTTCTTAAAGCCGAAGGGGACATCTTTGTCAAAGAGATTCACTTAAAAATGATCCACCAGACAAAAGTAGCAAATCATCACATTTGAGAAGCTGAAACCCGAATATTTGAGTAAATAAAACATAAAAATAGCTGCCCAACAAATTGACGAATCAACACATTGTTGCATCACTTCATGGCTTCTGATGCTCATGTGTCGTGTTCAACAGCCACTATGGAGGAAAGAGGAGAACATGGACCTCCATTGAGTTGGGCTCGTATACAAATTACAAATCCAGGGTTTTCCTGGGTCAAAATGGATCTTCGGGATTTTTTTTTTAACCTTAGGCGCTCGGGATTTGTCATCGGCGTTCGGGAAAACGTCTTAGGCGCACGCCCAAATTCTCTCTATGCAGGAAAACCCCTGAAATCCACTCTTTTTATTCCTTATTGGGGTTCTTGTGGAGGGAAGCAGCCTGCCACGGACACATGGTCTCAGTGGAAGAAGCAGGTACTGCAGCATCCAGGTGTTACCTTCATCTGTGTCCTCTCCTCTGTCCCCCCAGCCAAGCCGATGACTCAATATTTCAACATCTCGTCATTAGTTTCTGTTTTTTTTTCTCCATTCGGGCAATTTATTCACAATTTAAAAACTATGACCGTACAAAAAAAAGGTTGATGGAAATGTAGCTCATGTCATGGTCCTGCGGGCGCTGTGACGTGATTGGTGTAAATCATCAGTCGGTGGGCAGGAAATGAAACCGAGAAAGTGTGAAAGTCTCATTGGAAGTGAAGGAGGCGGTGTGCGTCCAAAACAAATCCCAATCCCTGAGATACCACATCCCTGATGAATGACGGTATTAGTCCGGTATCATCAATCTCTGCTCTGCCCGGTTTGGCTCTGGTCACAGCTGTCGGTACAAGAGGGCCGAGTAACAGCCCGCCGCCTCGCAGACACACACTTACACACATGGCTGGCTAATGACAGATTAAGTAATCAACACTCTCAGTTGATTAATTACAGTACACACACTCACACACACAGTCTCTCTTCCCCTCACGCAGATGTGAGCAGCATCAGTACCAGTTGTGTAATCTCATGTGGGGATGAAGATGTTTAAAATGTAGTCTGTTGGTGTGTGTGTGTGTGTGTGTGGGAGATTGATGGGAGTGGCAGGTGATGACAGGCTTGGGAACATGCTTGTTTTTAGGGTTACCGGGAGGTGAAGGGTGGAGGTGGAGGTGGAGGTTGGGCATCTGTTGGCTTCAGGTCAGAGTTCGTGAGTCCACAGATTGCCCTCTAGTATACAGATGTGTGCCTTCATTTGGGATTATTTTGGAAGCTGTTGGTACATTTGGTTGCTCCTGCTGAGCCGAATGTGTACATGCAACATGGATTTGTCATTTATACTTTATAGGTCATATGTTTTGATATCAGGGTTAGTACGGTCATGGAAAACCTGGAAAAGTCCTGGAATTTTAAAATGGTCATTTCCAGGCCTGGAAAAGTCCTGGAAAAAACTTAAATCATAAAAGTTTTGGAAAAGTCCTGGAAATTTGTTATAGTCATTTTTTACGACGAATTTGCATTTATTTGTTTTTTAAAGAAAGACGCTCAAAATATAAGCCGGCGTACGCTCTCAATACGCTACATTTTCTACATTTTTCATGTTTATACCGAGATTTCAGTTTGGTCATGGTTTAAAGTCATGGATAAATCATGGAAAAGTCCTGGAAATCCACTGGATTTACTTCTTTTCTCTGTTTTTTTATGTTAAACTGATTATATTTTGATCTTGGTGAATTTAGTAGGAACTACTAAGTGTTAGTTCCTGCTTCGGTCCTGCTTCGAGATATGTGCTCTTACTAACAGAACACAGCTTTATGTTCCTGTGTATGTGCGATACGCCTGTGCATGCGATCCAATCTAATGATGTGTCATTATTCTCTGCTTTGCTTCCGTTGGACGCAGCACACATGGGGCGCGCTGAGAAGGGTGAGTTACGAGTGGCCAGCCGAGAGCTGAGCTTCATCCCTCACCGTCATCTTCATCACCGTCTTCACTTAACCCTCCTGTTACCTTTGGGCTCAATTTGACCCCATATTTCATGACTTTTCCTAATGTATTGGGGACAGTTGGAAAAACCTAAAATTCACATGATATGTTTTGAATGTCCTGTACATAACTTATACATTTGTATATTTGACCCCAGGCTGTTTTTCACTGTATAAAACAGTTTTTTTATTTATTTAAAGGGCTATTTAGGTAGTCAACAAACAAACATAACCCAAAGTGTAAATATGTTAGTACATTTGTAGGTAACAGGAGGGTTAATGTTCCCTTGTCAATGTGTAGAAGAGATCTTATTGTTGTCTCATTCCCAATCATCCCGCCTCCACCAAGCATCCCATTTGGACTTAATGCTCATTGTTCAACGTCTTCCGGAGTAGTAATAACACTGTAATAGCCGGTATTAAAGTGCAGTGTGCGTCGATATTTATAATGTGTGACAATGTTCCCACGCACTATTTAAATCTGGCTGGACCCATTTGATTAAATGTCAAAATGGTTTCAGTGCTTCTCAGATGTTTGTTTACAGCTATTTGCTCCGTGGGAATAATTTCTACAATGACACACTTGCTTTTTAATCAATGACATCTTTTGAAGTGCTCTCGTACCGGTATGCAGCCGCCTCTCTTTGTGAGTCTGCCAACCTGTCTGTCTGGTAATCTTTGTCCCATTTGTGTGTGCGTCTCCTCCGCCGTGTGCGTCTGTCTCGGTCTTCTTTGTGTAGCCAGACAGACGTCGGGAGGTTTGAAGTTTCCAGGTGCTGATTATTCGGTTGAGCCCGGTCTATAATAAAAGAGCTCCCGGTAACTTTGTTGCCGCAGTAGCCGACTCTTCTTCTCCTAAGAGACCAAAAGCAAAACTATTTTTTGCGTCGCCCGCGTTCAAGCTATAAGCGTCGAGACGCTCCGCGAGGGGCGGGGCTTATCTCCGTGTCTCGTCTCCATAGAGACCGTTATCATTTCCTTCATCCACCACGGAATAACTCACCACTAGTTCTGCTTCATACTTGTTGAGGACGTCCCTCACACTGACGCCCTCGTATTCATATGAGGAATGAGAATGACCACAATTGTGAGGATAAGACGAGGGTCGAAAAATACTTTTATAACTAATTCTCCCATTAAGATGTCACTCGAAACGGAAAAAACGCTTTTTGATGCAAACATTCACAGGGTTCCTTCATGGTCAGCTACATGGCCGACATCCCACTGTCAGTATACGATCTACTGGAAGAAGTGAGATTGAGTTTTGAGTTCAAACAGTTCCCCGATGCTCAAAGGTTTTATTATCAGGGTCCGTACCGTCATGGAAAACCTGGAAAAGTCAAGGACATTTTAAATGGTCATTTTCAGGCCTGGAAAAGTCATGGAAAAAACTTAAATCATAAAAGTTTGGGAAAAGTCATGGAAATTTGTAAGAATCACATGTTCATTTACGCCGAGTTTGAAATAATTCATGTTTTTTTTAAAGAAAGACACTCAATATGTAAGCCGGCGTACGCAACATTTTCTAAAATGTCCATGTTTATACAAAGATTTCAGTTTTATCATGGACATTTGGTTTAAAGTCCTTGAAAAGTCCTGGAAATTCATTGGTCAACATGTGTAAGATCCCTGGGTCATGGAAAACCTGGAAAAGTCATGGAAAAAACTTAAATCATAAATGTTTTGGAAAAGTCATGGAAATTTATTAGAATCACATGTTCATTTACGCCGAGTTTGAAATAATTAATATGTTTTTTAAAGAAAGACGCTCAAAATATACGCTCTCAATAATAAAAAATAGTTTCAATTCAATTCAGTTTATTTGTATAGCCCAGTTTCACAGATTACAAATTAGTCTCGGAGTGCTTTACAATCTGTACACATAGACGTCCCTGACCCACAACCTCACATCGGACCAGGAAAGACTCCCAAATAACCTCAAAAAGTTTCTCTTTTGGTGTGAACGCCGTCTCACACGTATCCTCCATCCTCCCTGCCCCCTCCGTCTTCCTCTCTTTCACTGTCTTACGGAGAAGATCCCCGTGAAAAGTGGCGTTTGGTATCCCACAAGGCTTCGAAAAGCAATGAATCCACAGCAAAGGTTACATTCTGGTTAATCCTCAACTACTAAAACACACGCTTTGATTTATTTTGTACATTTCTATTTCGTATGCGCGTGGGATTCAAACGTAATTTGGAGCGCTACGCTCCAAAACACAAATTATTTAATACAAAAATAATAGAAACCTAATGAAAGCCTAGCGAGGCAGAAATACTGTCAGTTCATATTAAGCGGGACACGTTCTTGAAACGGGATTTGACAGGTTCTACATCTGCTCTCACTAATCTCACTAGATTACACTTGACTCGACTGAGTTGTTACCTGATAGTTGGTCGATGAGGTAGAAATTCATAAGGGTTTAATGATTCAACGGATATGTTTATGTGGGTCATTTCATATTGATCTGCTTGTTTGGCTGTGTATTTACGACACACAATCAAACGTAAATCTGTAATTTTCTTTTTCAATTATGAATAACTCACAACTCCAACGACTTAACATCCTCCACGTCCAATCACGTTATCGATGTCCCACCCACAGGGAATCTCTGCCTTTGTTTGACCCCTCTGTGAATGTTTGGGAATTCTTGCGACCGGCTAACGTGAAACCAAGCGTCTTTACTTCAATCGGTACATTTCTTTCTCACCCTCTATGAACTACATAAAACATGACAACATACCCCCAAATAAGGGTCTGCATGTGTGTGTGAGTGAAGAAATGAGCCTCTTCATGTTAACCTTCAGGTGGACTGGCTTTACAGACATGGCCAGAGGGCTCTTGTGTGTGTGTGTGTGTGTGTGTGTGTGTGTGTGTAGCTAAAGGCAGTGGCTGAAGTGGTTTCCATTAGTTCAGTTAAGATGACATCTGTCAGGAAGCTTTACACACACACACACACACACACACACTGCAGTACAGCATATCAAGTCTAATTCCTGATCTGTGTGTAGTTCAATGATCAAATCCCAGAGGACATTCTGCTACAGTCACTTTCAGCCGGGCGTGTACATCCTGGTATCTAAGAGGATTCTGTGTGTACAGTTCTTACCTCTCCAATAACCATATGCTGCTCTTTAAGCTGATTTCATTTCAAGAGCAGCAGAAAGCTTTGGAGGTCTGTAAACCCCCTGTAAGTGTGTGTGTGTGTGTGTGAGATCAGAGGCTCACAGATGACCAGTCCATTAAGATTATCATCTCCATCCCCGCCATGTATCTTCACATCGATGCCGGTCCTCTAAGCGGAGATTTAAATCTTCGAGCAGATATTCCGGAGCTATCTTTTCCCTCTAGATGATGTTACACGTTGTTTTTATCCGTCTGTCTGCCATCCTGATCTGTCGTTGTGACTGTCTGTCTGCAGACGGCGGGTGTGTGAGCGTCCGACCTGTCTGCAGACGACAGCCTCGGCCTACGCCTGTAGACGCACCTACGGTCAATCACTGCAGCAGACAGACATTCACATGTTGAACATCTGTCTGTCCGTTTCCTGTGTGTGTGTGTGTGTGTGGGGGGGGAACTTCAATAGTCGGTAGACGAAAATGACAGTATTGTGGGCGGAGATTTAGGTGGAGACAAGGAGAAACTGTCCCCGGTCCAGACCTTTAAATCCACCCTCTCCAGATCTAGGTCCAGACCTTTGAATCCACCCTTTCCAGATCTAGGTCCAGACCTTTGAATCCACCCTCTCCATATCTGGGTCCAGACCTTTTGACTCCACCCTCTCCAGATCTAAGTCTAGACCTTTTTTATCCACCCTCTCCAGATCTAGGTCTAGACCTTTTGTATCCACCCTCTCCAGACCTGGGTCCATACCTTTTGTATCCACCCTCTCCAGATCTAGGTCTAGACCTTTTGTATCCACCCTCTCCAGACCTGGGTCCAGACCTTTTGTATCCACCCTCTCCAGATCTAGGTCTAGACCTTTTGTATCCACCCTCTCCAGACCTGGGTCCAGACCTTTTGTATCCACCCTCTCCAGATCTAGGTCTAGACCTTTTGTATCCACCCTCTCCAGACCTGGGTCCAGACCTTTTGTATCCACCCTCTCCAGATCTAGGTCTAGACCTTTTGTATCCACCCTCTCCAGACCTGGGTCCAGACCTTTTGTATCCACCCTCTCCATATCTGGGTCCAGACCTTTTGACTCCACCCTCTCCAGATCTAGGTCTAGACCTTTGGTATCCACCCTCTCCAGACCTGGGTCCAGACCTTTGAATCCTCCCTCTCTAGACCTTTTGAATCCACTCTCTCCAGACCTTTTGACTCCACCCTCTCCATATCTGGGTCCAGACCTTTTGACTCCACCCTCTCCAGATCTAGGTCCAGACCTTTTGACTCCACCCTCTCCAGATCTAGGTCCAGACCTTTTGACTCCTCCCTCTCCTTCGACTTCCAGCTGACCGATTCAACTTGAATCGTGACATGAAACGGGAGCGTTGCTTTTTTACTTTTTACTTCGCTCTGCTGCACTTGTCATAGCCAGTGGCTACTTGGTAGGGTCAACCTAAAATGTCGTTATACTCAGGCGTATATGCAAAGTGGAGACTGAGGATGGAAACTGAGCTTCATATCATGCAAATAACACACAGGAATGAAATCGGTTAGATCCATATTAAAGCCTTTCACAAAAGTACTAAGTCCTGGTAGTCTTGAAAGTTGACTTCATACCTGCAAACATCCAGCAGTCCAGATGTTTTTTCCAATGCTTTCTGGAACTAAACAACACGTTTATGGTCAGGACACCTACTGAGGCCGTAGTTCCTCAGGCCACTTGTCTTTAAGGGAGCAGCCCTGAGTTCATGTTTTTGAATGGTGCAAACAGTGAGTCAGTGCAGGCGGTTTACCAACGGACGAGCATCACGGGAACCAAGGACAACGCCAAAATAGGACATGTGAGCTTTCCGTTGGGAGGTGGAGGAGACTTATTGTGAAAGTATTCTTAAAAAAAAGAAAAAAGTATGTTGATACTCACCAGTACACACACACACACACACACCACTCAACTCCCCAGTGATGTTGATACTGGGCAGGCTCCACCGTGACTGGTGGAGCCGAGCAAAGTCCGTCAGTTCAGTCAGTTCTTCTCTCCTCCCTTTTTTTTGTAAAACACATCCAAGTCCGACTCCCTCCTTTCCTCTTCTCCTTCAAGTGTCTCCTAGCTGTTATTTCACCTCGTTCCCCTCTTCCCTACTTTTCCTTGGAATTTACGGCCCGCTAGCCTAAACAAAGCAACACGACGTTTATCAGACCCTCCCCCTTCTTATGTTCTCGTTATTCCCCCTCTCTCCCCTCTTGGCCTCCTCCTCCTCCTCCTCTTCATCCTACCTCCTCTCTCTCCCGTTTTTCCAGTTTTAGTGTCCCCCCCCCCCCCCCCCGAGGACCACCACAAAGTCAAGGGTGGGATTCTGTGTTCCCAAATCCAGACATAATAGTGTCGTGTTACAGGGATTAGGTGTGAGGAGTCTGTTTACGGCGGACATCGCGGGGGGAGCTCGACACACGGCGACGCCCCGTTACGCGGGAACAAAGGAAACATTAGAAGAGTTCAGCACCTTTAGAATAAGTCAAAAGTGAGGGAAGGGGGTTACTTACAGGGTCCGGACGGTCATGGAAAACCTGGAAAAGTCATGGCATTTTAAAATGGTCATTTCCAGGCCTGGAAAAGTCATGGAAAAAACTTAAATCATAAAAGTTTTGGAAAAGTCCTGGAAATGTTGTTATGATCACATGTTCATTTACGCTGAATTTGAAATAATAGATTTTCTTTTTTAAAGAAAGACGCTCAAAAACGCACAACATTTTCTAAATTGTTCATGTTTATGCCGAGATTTCAGTTTGGGCGTGGACATTTGGTTTAAAGTCATTGAAAAGTCATGGAAAAGTCATGGAAAAGTCATGGAAAAGTCATGGAAAAGTCATGGAAATCCATTGGTCAAAATGTGTAAGAACCCTGTACTTGTTATGGCTGGACAATAATAGTAAGTTAAAACACGATTCATTTTGTTATCAATGAATCTGCTCCACTCTTTTGATACGTTAGTTTATCGACCAAACAAAAACAAGCTGTTCTTTAATGCGTGTGGTCCTTAGCTTCACCCTCCTGTTACCTTTGGGGTCAATTTGACCCCATTTAATGTTTAACGTCTCTAAAAAAAATGATTGGCATAAAAAAAAATTGCTTTATATTTCATGACTTTTCCTAATTTATTGGGGACAACTGGGAAAACATAACAGTCACATGATGATATGATTTCACTGTCACAACTTGTACCCATCCGTGTTATTTGGGGTCAATTTGACCCCAGGCTGTTTTTCACTGTGTAAAACATAAGAAATATCAACTTTTAAATATATTTAAAGGGCTGTTTAGGTCGTCAACAAACAAACGTAAAGTACCTGACGCTTAAACTTTAGGAAACAATATTAATTCTAATCATTTTCTGCAGGTTTTAATTGCTGGGGTCAGAAAGGGTAAAAGATGTTAGTGAATGTGAAGGTAACAGGAGGGTTAAGGCCATTCAGTTAACAATAAAATGAAATTCAAAAATGAGAAAATAATCACAGTTGAGAAACTTAAACCAGAAAATGATCGGCTTAAAACAAACTACATTAATATTTAATCAATTCTTAAAAATAGTTTGAGAAAAATGTAAAGTTGAATTAATCAATTATTGTATTCTGCTTATGCAACATGTTTAAAAAAACAAATGAACTTGAATACAATAACAGAGTAAGTTAGTTCATTCACTCTTACGCCAAACTAAACAACCTTCATGCTCGAGTTTTATCTGACAGCTCATAAACTAAAGAAGACATTCCTCTCCACGGCGTCATGCTGGCACACAACCATCTCACGCCCTCGTCTCCAACTCACCCTCCTGTATCGCATCAAGGTCTCTCTCTCTCTCTCTCTCTCTCTCTCTCTCCCCGTCTTGCTATGTCTCTCTGTCATTTCATGGAATGCTTTTGTTAGTGTTTTCTCTTCGCTCTGTTTTCCGTTCAGCCAGATTTACTTTGACCCGCGCTCTCACACACACATACACACACACGCACACACGCACACACACACACACACACACACACACACCCTCCCTAAAAAAAAAAATGTCTCTTTGTATTAAGTGGCAAGGTTAACTGTCACTATGTCTCGATCGGGCCAAAGGTAAATAAAGCGTGCATCTCATGTGCGTCCATTGTGTGTGTGTGTGTGTGTGTGTGTGTGTGTGTGTGTGTGTGTGAGCCAAGCGAGCTGTCTTGTCGGAGTAACGGTTAGCAGATACAGCTCTACCTCCCCATGACACAAACTGTCTCTTGGACTCATCCTCACGCACACACACACACACACACACACACACACACACACACACACACACACACACACACACACACACACACACTACCTTAACACACAGCGCCGCTCTGTCTTGGAGGGTTAGTCCCGTGTGAAGTTAAGTGTAGTGTGTGTGCGCTGAGCTCTCGATGGAGATGTTTTAGATGACCATCTGGAGAATACTCTGAATGTATCTAATGCTCTTATTTGTACTTATGTCCTCGCACGGTAAAATATTGAAAGCTTCTATTGTTCCTCGTCCCTTTGTTGTGTCTGCAGAGCTTCCATAATCCTCTACAGAGCTGCTGCGTACACAACGTCTGGTCTCGTGTTCATATCTGACCTCCAGCCGCTGGATTCCCCTCAAAAGTACATCACCATGCAAGAATAGTAAATCTGGTTTTAATTTGTCTCGTTACCCAGGGGCGGTTTCACAAAAGAGATTGGCGGGCAAATTCCAGATGAATTAGAGAAGTCCCACGGGGCGCTCTGGTGATCTCGCATGGCGGAGGCATGCCGGGTCGTCTCGAGCTAGAATGACAACAATGCGAGGGTGGAAAAATACTTTTATAACTAATTCTCCTGTTAAGATGTAACTCAAAACGGAAAAAAACGCTTTTTGATGCAAACATTTAAATGTTTCGTACGGTCATGGAAAACCTGGAAAAGTCATGGACATTTAAAATGGTCATATTCAGGCCTGGAAAAGTCATGGGAAACAGTTAAATCATAAAAGTTTGGGAAAAGTCATGGACATTTGTTATATTCACGTGTTCATTTACGCCGAGTTTGAAATAAATAATGTTTTTTAAAGAAAGACGCTCAAAGTATAAGCCGGCGTACGCTCCCAATACGCAACGTTGTTCATGTTTATTCTGAGATTTCAGTTTGTTCATGGAAATTTGGTTTAAAGTCCTGGAAATCCATCTGTCAAAATGTGAAAGAACCCTGCATTTAGATTTGACACATTTTGAAGAACTATTTGTTCCGCGTCCTGCCGCCCATTGGTCCTCATGCCCCTGGTTCTACTCCTTACACCGTTGCCCTTTAGCAAGGCCTCTAACCTGCGACTGATAAAGAGGCCACCAGCAGAACGCTGTAGTTACAGTGGGAGAACTCCCCGAGTGTGTCACCCTGGGAGTGTGTGTGAGTGTGTGTGAGTGTGTGTGAGTGTGTGGCCTGCACGGCTACACACAGTGTGTCCGCGCTACACAAGTGTTCCCTGGATAGATAAAGGTGAAAGTCTAGCCACGGGCGAGCTTCGCCTCTCCTTTTGCAGTTTGCTATCACACCTCCCCCTACACACACACACACACACACACACACACACACACACACACACACACACACACACACACACACACACACACACGCATACCTCTGGATGGAGCTAGAGAAAGTCGGCCACATGTGGTTCGGGTTAGCCGCACCGACCCCAAACTAAGCACTTCTACTTTTCCCTGGTCAAGTACACGCGTATATCTCCCGCTCAGCGCTGAGCTTATGCCGCCGTGTTGTTGCTCGTAAATCCGCCTCTCTGTACATGTGTGTGTGTGTGTGTGTGTGTGCGTGTGTGTGTGTGTGTGTGTGTCCCAGCCTGAGGCGGAGCAGGCTAGAACAGTGAATCAAGGTTAGTGGTCCAAAGAGAGCGAGCGAGATTGAAGGAGGAGGGGGTGACTTTAATGGAGGCAGCAGAGGGGGAGTGAAAAGGGAGGGGAGGGAGGGTTTCTCCCCTCTGGCTGTATGTTTGAACAAAACACAACTATTTAATCATTACCGGTGACTATAACACACACAAGTAGTGTCAAGGTCAACCGGGAAAGAGGACACACTTCTTTTCACTCTGGTGTCTATTTTCGTCAAAAATGCCATCATTCATTCATTTTAACCCTCCTGTGACCTTTAGGGTCAATTTGACCCCATTTAATGTTTAACGTCTCTAAAAGAATTATTATTTTTGCTTCGTATTTCATGACTTTTCCTAATTTATTGGGGAAAACTGGGAAAACATAACATTCACATGATGATGTGTTACATATCACTTTTTTTTATTTATTTAAAGAGCTGTTTAGGTCGTCAACAAACAAACATAAAGTACCTCACACTTAAACTTGGGAAACAATATTAATTCTAATAATGTTCTGGAGGTTTTAATTGCTGGGGTCAAATTGACCCCACGGGTAAAAGATGTTAGTACATCTGAAGGTAACAGGAGAGATAAAGCTGTAGTTCAAACAGACCAATATTATAATGTTTGGATGCATTATTATTACTGTAAGTTAGTTGAAGGTGAAAAGTTAAGAGGTAAAGATTGTAGTGCTTCTGGCGTATTCATATAAGATCACATACACACAGCTGTATAAGTTTCTATGTACATTTTGGGGAGTTGAGTACATTTACTGAAATCAGATGTTAGTAGATAAGGCTCCATCATGCATCATTTTAACCTCTTAAGTCTTTGGGACTATTTCTCTCAGCTTTATGACCTATATCGACTTTAGGTAAACACAAAGAGAAACCCGCAGCTGACTGGGTCGACAGGATCCTCAACTCTGGCACTGTGAAACAAAAAGTGAGTTCTGTGTTTAATGTGTGAAAGCTGCACAACATGTCGCTCCGTCTTCTGGGATTCCTGAGAACATGAGTCACTTTAATAATGCCGCTTCCTGGAATCAGAGGAAAACCAGCAGCCTGTTGCTCCCAGGAAAGTGAGAAACCTCTTTTTCCTTGTAGGAACAACTTAGGAAGCCAAACTCGCTCCTAATGACACACACTGCGCTCTTATGACGAGCCCACTCCGTCCCGACTGCAACTGAATTATAAATCATTTTTATTGGCTGCTGATATTTCAATTTAGTTTGTTATTGGAGTGTAATGAAGCGGGGTTCAACACAATTGATGTTAATGTATCCTGGGACGTGGATCCCATTTTCTTTGTTGACTTTTTCAATAAGATAATTTGGAAAGCTTTATCTGTTGTTAAAAAGAGCTTCTTATATATATATATATATATATATATATATATATATATATATATATATTTATATATATATATTATATATATAATGTAATGTATATATGTATATATAATATATATATATAATATATATATATAATATATATACATGTATATATATATGTACATATATAAATATATGTATGTATATACTGTGTATATATATATGTAATATATATATTATATATATATATGTAATGTATATATATTATATATACATATATATAATATATATATGTATATATATCTGTATGTGTGTATATATATATATATATTTATTTATATATGTAATATATATAATGTAATGTATATATGTATATATAATATATATTTATATAATATATATATATATATAATATATACATGTATATATATAAATATATATATATATATATATATATATATATATATATATATGTAATATATATATATGTGTATATGTATATATATATATATATATATATATATATATATATATATATATATATATATGTATATATATATATATATATATATATATATATATATATATATATATATATATGTATATATATATATATATATATATATATATATATATATATATGTATTTTCAAGGAGGATTGGCAGATAAGAACAATACCTTGCATTTGTTTTTAAAGCAGCAGTGTTTTCTATTTTGAATAATGTGTACAATAAGGAGTGGAATTCATTTATTTCTAGGAGTAGACGGTGAATAGTGGCATCACTTCTACTTGCCATTCACTGGATTCAATCTCGTTAAATCCATGAACCCTGTAAAAGGGAAATTGAAACCAGTAATGGGGTCTCGGCTGAACCTCGTCTCAAACAACCATCTTGAGAGGTGAAGCGACACACACTTACACCGCGGCCTGGCTAGCAGCGATACGGATGTGCATGTTTGTATCTGATCCACAAATAAGAAATCGTTCTTAATGTGTAGCTGGAGTCTTAACCGGGGCTGCACAGTGCAACCCCATCGGACCCGGACTGTAATCCTTTACAAAATGGAGGTGGATGAGTTGTCCGGAATGGAATTCGTCCGATAAAAGTCCGGGCAAGAGAAGGAGAACGATCCGTTTGAAGTGGGATTAGAAACTAGGCGAGAACAGAGCCGACAAACGACAAACACTCGCAGCTGCAACGTCTCATCCCTCACCTCCTCCACATCGGCCGATAGCAGAGGGGGGGAGGGAGGGAGGGGGGGAGAGTTCTGCTGCATTGATGGGATGCAGGTCCTGGGTGTTGTTCTGTGTCTCGCCCCGGTTGCTCCCCAGAAGGCCCCGCCCTGTTCGGGGTTTCACGCTCCAACACCCGCTGATAGAAGGGACCACGGAGCATGCAGCACATGGCGGGGTTACGGTCACTCTGACCACAGAGAGGACGCATCTGAGCTGTTAACCTACATTTACACTGAGAGTAGAGGGAAGGCCTCTGTGTGTGTGTGTGTGTGTGTGTGTGTGTGTGTTTACATTGCTAACTGGCTGTGCAGAGACTGATTGGTTTCTTCTGTGCGCTCCGTCTGTTTGTCTTTCTGTTCCTGTTTCACATTCTTCGGCTCTCGGCCGGAGCTGCATGGATTCAACCAGGGAGGAAATGTCAGCTGGCCCTCTTTTCACATGCGACAGGAACCTTTATTTACACATGTGAAGACGTACAAGCCAAACGTATATTACAAGAGATCGAGAGTAGGTCTCTCCAGCTATTCATGTATCTTTTAAGTTCTTCCTACGCTCTTCTTAACACTTTCAAGTCCTTTTCTGAATTGAGTTGCACCGTTAACACGTCACAAATATCTTGTCTAGTATATATATATATATATATATATATATATATATATATATATAAATAAAAAAGTAAATCAGTAGCAAGGACATATCTGTGGTGGTTGTCTTATAATAAAATTAAAATAAATAAATGAATAAATAAATGAATGAATGAATGAATAAATAAATGAACTAGAACGGGCACTCAGTAGAGCGCATACCTTCACATGTCACAATATTGAGCATTGAATTATGAACATTTTGGCATTAGTTGCATGACAATTGGATATAAATTGACCGTGCTATGGTAAAAAGAAGATGTTGACCTTTTCATGACCTTGACCTTTGACCCGATCGATCCCAAAATCTAATTAAATGGTCCCCGGATAATTACCAATCATCCCACCAAATGTCATGCGATTCGGTTTAATACTTTTTGACTTATGCGAATAACACACACGTACGAAGGT
>CM070101.1:2102500-2142500 GCA_036178185.1 Liparis tanakae | reverse complement strand
AATTTGAATTGAAAAGCGGCGTTAACCCCACGAGGGGGGGGGGGGGGGGGTAGTCAGGCAGAGGGGAAAACACACATTTCTGTTTTACTGTTACTGTCAATGGAAACTCCTGAATCAGCTGAACACACACACACACACACACACACACACTCACACTCTCACACACGTCTCAGATTCAATTACAGCATTGTGAGATGAAGGAGAAATTCTTCAGCCTTCAGCACTTCCAATTAAACCGCCGCTCTGAGTGTGTGTGCGCGCACGCACGAGTGTCTCTGTGTGTGCGTGTGACTGTGTTGCGGTGTAAGTCGTGTGTATTTGGGTGTGTGATTGTGCGTGCCCGTGTGTATGTTTAACAGGCGAGGTGTGTGTATATGGGTCCTGGCTTTGATGGCGTCGCGCTGCGCTGCAAGGGTCACTGAAGCGCGAGGAGTGAGAGTGTGATTGTGTGTGTGTGTGTGTGTGTGTGTGTGTGTGTGTGTGTGTGTGTCAGCCTCTCTGATGTCACCTTGTATCATTTCAGGCTAATTTCACCTTTTCTCAGAGGCTGAGAGAACAAAAACCTAGAGACAACACAGAAAGTAAATGATAAGGTACAACTTTATTAGTGTCCTTGAGATGGTACACACACTCTTTCTCTCTCTCTCTCTCTCTTTCTTTCTCTCTCTCTCTCTCTCTCTCTCTCTCTCTCCCTCTCAAACTCAGACTAGAAAACAACAGTCCCAAGCAAGAGAGAATAGGGATCAACGTTAAAGGGCATCAGGAAAGGCCTGTGTGTAATAATGAAACAGTAAACACTGTGTCATCACTTCTTCCTCTCCTCCTTTCCATCCCCCTTTTCCATTTTTAAGCCGTCTTCCTCGTGTTTGAGCCCCAAACTGAAACGGGCCCACAAAGAAGCCACATGTGATTATAAATCTGTTCAGACAAACGGAATTATTAACCGGACTTGGACAACGTTGTGATGGTTTAGAGGGAAACCGTCTGACTGGTGGTTGAGATGAGATTATAATGATGTGAATGTCATCGTTGTCCTGGAGAAGGACACGTTTGGGAAACGGAGCTTCTCTTCTCTCCTCTCCTCTCCTCTTCTCTTCTCTCCTCTTCTCCTCTCCTCTCCTCTCCTCTCCATTCCTCTCCTCTTCTCTTCTCTCCTCCTCTCTTCTCTTCTCCTCTCTTCTCCCTCTCTTCTCCTCTCCTCTCTTCTCCTCTCTTCTCCTCTCTTCTCCTCTTCTCCTCTCTTCTCCTCGTCTCTCCTCTCTTCTCTTCTCTTCTCCTCTCCTCTCCTCTCTTCTCCTCTCCTCTCCTCTCTTCTCTTGGAGTGATTCTGATGCCACCTCCATTCTGATCCTCATTGAATGATGTATTAATGCAGGAGAGACGGAGGAAACAAAAGGAAATAGTTAATCAATCGACTTGGATTCATCTCTCCCCCAAACATGATTACATTTCCCTCCTCTCTGTTCCCCCTCTCTTTTCTCCCTCTCCACTCCGTTGCGCTCTTCCCTTCTGTTTCACCTCCTTTCACTCATCCTGTCTTATCTGCTCGGTGGTGATAAGATCTGTGCCTGCAGACTGCAACTGAGCTCTGCCGATAAATACTAGTCACCGTCAGGAGGAGAGAAGAAGAGCGGGAGAGAGAGAAGGAGAGAGAGAGAGAGTAAGAGTAAGCACTGTAAGTACATGACATCCTCCGGGCCGAGAAGGGGCCGTGTCATGTTTTGCCTCATTAACATAATGTAACATTTTAAAATTGATTCCAAGTTAATTTAGTCGATGCATCTAGTTTTTCCAGATCAATTCATTTTACAAAATATGAAGTATGAAATACCAGAATATTAAGATACTAGAATATGAAGATACTAGAATATGAAGATACTAGAATATGAAGATACTAGAATATGAAGATACTAGAATATGAAGATACTAGAATATGAAGATACCAGAATATAAAGATACTAGAATATGAAGATACTAGAATATGAAATATGAAATACTAGAATATGAAGATACTAGAATATGAAGATACTAGAATATGAAGTATGAAATACCAGAATACGAAGCATTCCAAGGGGAGGTCAGCTGAAGAGGAGAGCACAAGAAGAAGTATTGACGAAGTATTCTCTGATGTCATAATCAGACATCTCTTAATTATGAGGGTGTCTACTGATAGATGTTCTGGAATAGTCTATTAAAGGCTCCAATCGTCTGATTTAAGTGTTTATCAGAGCGTTGTGAGACATTATTGCCGTGTTGCCAAATAATAATCTTGATTTTGGCTCATGAGGAGGAATGTGCGCGGTCTTCTTTCCTCCCCCGGCGACTCCCGTGGCGTCCGTCTGCACGCCGCACGCCGCACGCCGCACCCGTGCTTCCTTTGAGTCAGAGCCCTCCTCTCTGACTCGCCTCCTGGAGGTGGAGGTCAACGTACATCACCACAAGATGAGTCTGAGTGACGGTGGCAGATGTTGTGCTGATGCCATTCAACCGCCTTTTAGAAAAGACACTGTGTGTGTGTGTGTGTGTGTGTGTGTGTGTGTGTGTGGCGCTCCTCTTTCTGCCCTTGAGCCTTTATCAAGTCCTCCTAATTATTTTATAATGCAAATGAGTCGCCATTATTTCATTAGCGAGGCGGCCAATCACAGCAGCTGATTAGGAAGTGATTAGCATGCAGTCGGTTTCTCTCTCTCGCCCTCTCTCTCTCTCTCTCTCTCTCTGTGTCCTTGTGAACGGAGAGGACGGGGGCAATGATATCCCATCTGGACACACACTCGTGCGTATAGTCGGAACATTTCGTAGGGATTAGTTCTACAACACAATCCAGTTAACACATGCAGACAGACCCAGGACCAGTGCTCCAATACAAAGTGTGTGTGACGGGGTTATGATGGATCCATGTGTGACGTGAAGGAGGTGATGGTTCCAAACCCACAGATTAATCCACACTAGAGAGGCTTTCAGACTTAATTGGACTGTTTGCTTCTCTGTGTTCGTCACGCTGTTGTTTCCGGCCAGGAAGCTCTAATAACGCCTTCAGTCCCAAGCATACACCTGGACTTAACTCGACTCCCTTTTGGGGATAGGTTCTTTTCTCTGTGCTGTGCTAAACCGCCATGACATCATCTTCAACGTTACCAAACCGATGATTCACTCTGTCGATCGTACGCCGGGTGGAGGCTACGTCGGGCGTAGGCTGGGGAGCTGACACTTTGCTATTGATGGTCGTTAAAAACAGCCGGTTTGTACAGGCCCCATGTCACACTGGGGACCACTCTCTGACCAATCAGTGGCCTGCAGGGATTCAACTCACTTGGAACTAGGACTGAGAGTAGAGTGAGGATAGAGTGAGGATAGAGTGAGAATGGAGTGAGAATGGAGTGGAGTGAGAATGGAGTGAGGATGGAGTGAGAATAGAGTGAGAATATAGTCAGAATAGAGTGAGAATGTAGTGAGAATGGAGTCACAGTAGAGTGAGGATGGAGTGAGAGTGGAGTGAGAATGGAGTGTGAATGGAGTGAGGATAGTGTGAGGGTGGAGTGAGAATGGAGTGAGAGTAGAGTGAGAATGGAGTGAGAATGGAGTGAGGATGGAGTGAGAATAGAGTGGAGTGAGAATGGAGTGAGACGATGGAGTGAGAATAGAGTGACGATGGAGTGAGAATAGAGTGACAATGGAGTGAGGATGGAGTGAGAATAGAGTGAGAATAAAGTGAGAGTAGAGTAAGAATAGAGTGATAATAGAGTGAGAATAGAGTGATATGACTGCTTGGTGGAGACTTTAGGTGAAACAGCTACAGGCTGATATTTCCTAACAGAAGCTAACAGAAGCTAACAGAAGCTAACAGAAGCTAACAGAAGCTTCAGTCGACTCCTAATCTACGTATAACATCACCATGTCGCCTTAAATATGAGTCAACAGGCGACTGTCATATCAACTTAAAAAGTGAGGATGTTTTGCTTTTCCGGTTGACAAAATATCTGTTCTGTTACGTTTGGTCCCAGTTGGTACCAGAACCATGGCCAAAGAAAGGCCAAATCAAGAAGGCAGGGATTGTTAGAACATGATTATTTATGTTTAATTATTAAAGGAACATCGTGGATACGTCCTCCATCGAGACGGATGGAAAGATTCTAACTTCATCTGGGATTACTAGCATTAGTTTTGTACAAGAGGTAAGAGGACCGTTCAAGGTCTGCTCTTCTCGTTATTGGCAAGAACCGTCAACTGTCAGATGCATGTGTCTGTGAGTGTGTGTGTGTATTTGTGTGTGTGACTGTGTGTGTGTGTGTTGGTTTAAATTGGCAGGACAGTGAGGAAAGGGAGCCGTGTTAACTCTGAGTGTAGGCGAGCTAGTGTGAGGTTTGTGTGTATCTGGACAGTTTGACGCATATGTGGTTTTTGCAGACCTCCTTTTCAGCAGATACACACACACACACACACAAAGACACACACACACACACATGGACACACAGCCACTTTGCAGCAAGAATGTGCATCAGAAGGCTGCAGAAGAGAAAAGAGGAATGCTTTACGGCTCAGAGAACAGAGAAATGTTCTTTTCAACCAATCGGTCATTTCCTTTACTCAAACCAAGGCAGCATTCCTCACCCACCATGTCACTGCGTCAGAGCGGAGTCATCTGTGTGTGTGTACCCAGGTAAAAGCCCGAGCACATATCTGCAACCCACGTTCGGCAGAGTTAAACGAGCCCAAACAAGAGCCTCGGCGTTAAGTGCTCCTGCAATGGCAAAACTTCAGCGTGACCGCGTGTCGCCTGAAGAAAACACGGCAAACGTCTGAGGCGCTGAGCTAATCCATCACGGCTCACCTTTGACCTTCATGAGACACAACTTACAGAGGGCTTGCATTAAGTGGATTTTAGTTAAATGTTGCGGCGACGTTGACCTTCCTGTCGGCGGGAAACTTCATTTTAAAACGCTTCACACCGTGCACGCGGTTACCTTTGCACATGCATGCAGGTATTCACAGAAAACACACCTTGCCTTGCGGGATTCAAGTCAATTCAGTTTATTTGTATAGCCCTATTTCACAAATTACAAATTTGTCTCGGGGTGCTTTACAATAGACATCCCTGACCTTTGACCTTTGACCTCACATTGGATCAGGAAAAACTCCCAAATAACCCTTCAGGGAGGAAAAAAAGGGAAGAACCCTTGAGGAGAGAACAGAGGAGGATCCCTCTCTAGGATGGAGAGAACACTAGATGTCATGTGACCAGGTGAACACTAGATGTCATGTGACCAGATGAACACTAGATGTCATGTGACCACAATGATGACACTATGTTCTGGTACACACAAACACGTACACACTAGAGCAGGGGGCAGGAACCTTTTTGATTGGGAGAGACATAAAAGCCAAATATTTCGAAATATAGTAGCCATATGGTATTTTTAACGTTTAATAAATGAAACATGTCTTGCTTTTAATACGACTTCTCTGCGTGACGCTAACTCAACATTGTCTGGGAGCCATATGCCGTCACCGGAAGAGACAAATACGGCTCGCGAGCCACAGGTTCCCGACCCCTGCACTAGAGTTACACACGTTGCTCTCTGAACCCATGCAGAGCGCTACCTGACGGCCAGATGTAACCTGACACGCGCTCTGTGGGAGACGGGAAGTCATGGCGCTTTACTGGCACTCCTGCAGCAGCAGGCGTTAGTCATCAGCTGATTTATATCGTGCTCAGCCGAGTGCTTAAGACTAGTTTAAAGCCCACGCAGACCGGTTGACACGCTGTACTTTGTGCCCTCTACATGTCCCAGCATGCTTCGCCACGATGACTGGAGGTAACGTGCGGCGACGGAGACGTAATGGTGTTGAGTTGCATGAAGGGAGGCTGGTTGAGAGCGTGGCGCCCGGAGGAACGCGATCCGGAGCGTCTCCTGGGCGTGGAGTCCCAGCCAGACACACGGCCGGCAGCAGAACACAGTCGCTTAGTTTGATGTTAACTTGTTCCTCCTCCGGCGGCGGCTGTCAGATCTCGGGATCCGTCTGCAGCGGGAGCTCGGATCAGTGGGGTATCGAGGGGCTGTCGCTCCGCTCGCCATCACCGGCGAGGAGCTGTGTGGCGTTGCAGGCCGAGCCGGCTGCGTTCCCTCGGTGCATCTCAGGCCACATTTACACGATGGGAAAACGCATATATCTTCATGCGTTTTGGCCTTTCATTTACACAAAAACGGAGGTTTTATCACGGAAAACGATCATTTCTAAAAACTCTGGCCAAAGTGGAGATTTCTGAAAACTCTGTTTTTGTCTTTGCGTGTGAACGAGCTCAAACGAGGTTGTCAAACGTCACAGTGTGCGACTAAAGATGCTTCACGTCACGTGAGCGTCCTGTGGGACGTATGCGGACGGCGTATTTACGCGGGTTCATATAAACAGAAAGGAGGTGCAGAAATATTTGTCCAAAATACCTGGAGGTTTGCACATTTCACCGCAAAGAAGAATACATGAAAATGTTCACAATGTTGATATTTTAAACTCGGGGTTCGTACGGTCATGTAAAACCTGGAAAAGTCATGGAATTTTAAAATGGTCATTTCCAGGCCTGGAAAAGTCATGGAAAAAACTTAAATCATTAAAGTTTAGGAAAAGTCATGGAAATGTGTTATAATCATGTGTTCATTTACGCAGAGTTTGTTTTTTAAAGAAAGACGCTCAAAATATAAGCAGGCGTACGCTCTCAATACTCTACATTTTCTAGATTATTCATATTTATACCGAGATTTCAGTTTGGTTATGGACATTTGGTTTAAAGTCCTGGAAATCCACTGGTCACTGTGTAAGAACCCTGTAAACTAGTCGTTACCGTCTTGGGTTTGGTGTGTTTCATTAGAGCTGAAACGACGAGTTAATTAATTACAACTCATGTGTACTCTGTACTTTGTAAGTGTACTATATCATTTAAACAATCCCATAATATATATACACTACCGTTCAAACTTTATAACTTTTTATTTAGCATATTCGACAAACAGATTATTCCTTGACATTGAAACCCTTTGTATGTGAGCGCAGCTGAAAACAGTTATGCTGGTGAGAGAAGCTCTAAAACTGGCCTTCCTTTGAGCCACAAGTTTGAAGAACAACATTAATATTTACAATGAAAATCATTATTTCTAACCTTGTCAATGTCTTGACTATATTTTGTATTCATCTTGTATTCATTTAACAAATAAAAGTGTGAGTTTTCATGGAAAACACAACATTTTCTCGGTGGCCCCAAACTTTTGAACGGTAGTGTAAATATATATATCACATTACATCTTCTCCTACGTTAGCACATGCAGAGAAGGGCACAGAGGACACGTATCAGTGACCACTAACTACCAGTGACTTGAGTCAGATGCTATTGGGGCTTTTCTTAGCCGTATTCCTCCGAGCCATCTTATGAACACAAGCCGTGCGTTGCTCTCAGCCCCATGAATCAGATCGCCAGCTGTAGCCCGCACGTTATTTCCATCAGCAACGTCGCCAGTACGAGCCGCGTATCATCTCAACTCGATTGTTTCCGCCGGCCGCCGGGGACGAGCGGCGTCTCTCCGAATTAGAGCCGCTTCCCGTTCGGGCCGGACCGCGGGAGGCCAGCTCACGCGCGGTCGTCCCGAGGCCGCCGAGCTCACGCGCGGTCGTCCCGAAGCCGCCGAGCTCACGCGTGGTCGTCCCGAGGGCCGCCGCGCCGGGCGCAGATGATCAGCCGACGGCCAGACGGTTGAGTCAGAGGTGATCCTGATTGGCCTTGAGTGATGACTGTCGGAGCTCAGACTCCTGGTGGTGTGTTAATGAGCTGAGACGCAGAACAACAACAACAACATCAGACAGGAAGGAAGGAAAAGTTTTACAGGATAAACCCAGAGGCAAAATCATATCGCATCACAACTCATTGGATGGAGCTCATTCGGGTCAATAATAACGGGTTTTTTCACAATACTCTGACTTTATGATGTTATGTCCATTGTTTTGTCGTCCGCATTGTTTCATTGTCCTCTAGGTGTTATGTCTATGTATTGTCTTTTGTCTAAAATAAATAAATGAGTGAATGAATGAGTGAGTGAGTGAGTAAATTAATACATAAATAAATAAGTGAGTGAGTGAGTGAGTAAATAAATAAGTGAGTGAATGAATAAATGCATACATAAATAAATGAGTGAGTGAATGAATAAATAAATAAGTGAGTGAGTGAATGAATACATAAATAAATGAGTGAGTAAATGAATACATAAATAAATAAGTGAGTAAGTAAGTGACTGAATGAATAAATGAATACATAAATAAATGAGTGAGTGAATGAATAAATAAATAAGTGAGTGAGTGAGTGAATGAATGAATAAGTGAGTGAGTGAGTGAGTGAATGAATGAATGGTTAAGTGAGTGAATGAATGAATAAGTGAGTGAGTAAGTGAATGAATGAATGAATAAATAAATGAAAAAATAAACAAACAAACAAACAAACAGATAAACACAAATAAATAGATCAATAATAACTGGTACTTTGAGGTGAACTAAATGTCGTTGTGTTGGTCTTTGCAGGGAGCTGTATGTTTGACGAAGGCTTCACTCAGTGTGATTACCAACAAGACCCGTACGATGACTTTGACTGGACGCACATCAACACCCAGGAAGTGCCGTACGTCTCTCCAGACCTGCCTAAAGGTAAGACCGGTCCACCCGGCTCCCATCGCCGGCCTCCACTTGTTTACTCCAAGTGGGGGGAAGTAATTAACCCTCCTGTGACCTTTAGGGTCATTTGACCCCATTCAATGTTTAACGTCGATGCTCTTTGGGGTCAATTTGACCCCAGACTGTTTTTCACTGTGTCAAACAAATAAGAAATATCAACTTTTTTATATATTTAAAGGGCTATTTAGGTCAACAAACAAACATAAAGTACCTGACACCTAAATGTGGGAAAAAAGATTAATTCTAATAGTTTTCTGGAGGTTTTAATTGCTGGGGTCAAATTGAACCCGAGGGTAAAATATGTTAGTACATGTGAAGGTAACAGGAGGGTTTAGTACTCCATTTAGATATTGTTTATTATATTTAACATATTAGTCATAGGCTATATTATTTTCTGAACCAGTACTTTAAAAAAATTGTTTTTAATATTTTTATTTTTATTTTACAAATTAGCAAGACAGGACATTAAGGATACAACACAAAGTGAAAAGTAAAATAAAAGGGTAGAGAACAACAAAAAACAGACACAAAAATAAATAGATAATGGATACAAAATAATTAGAAAAACCACAGTACACTACACATTCGCACATCACCAGTATAAGTACATATTTAAGGATACATCATCAAATCAAATAAAGTCAGCATCAGTACCAATGATTTTAATCGGCCGAACCGGTACTTTTAATACCGAAGTATAGAGTTCAAACGCACAACTTTTCCTTGTGATGAAGTATTTTGTACACTGCATCCTCTCTCCTCTTTCCTTAGACATCCTCTCTCCTCCCCGCCTCTTTAATCAGTATTTTTTTTTCCGCCGTGGTGATGATGAAGGGGAAATTAAATCTTTCTGCCTCAGGGCTGAGGGTCTAATTAACAGAATATGAGGTCATTAATCAACGGCAGGGAACAGGGAAGGTTGCCTACTTTACAATCTTAAAGCAAAATGTTATAACAATAGCCGTCGACATAACGTTGAGATATTGACTGTCATTACAAAATGAAATCCTTGGAGTAAGAATGTTGACTGGTGGATGAACAATGGCGTTAACAACCGCCACGAAGCCCAAATCTATCAACCACAAAAATGATTGAGTTTTTCATATCTTTTATGCTGGCGCGTCTCATCTCCTAATTTTTTTCCTTTCCTCTCGTCTCCTTCCCTCTTGTGTCCACTTATCTCTCGTCTCCTTTCATCTTCTCTCCTCCCCTCTTGTCTCGTCTCCTTTCCCAGTCTTTTCCCCTTTGCTTTCCTCTAACCTCGTCTCGTCTCCTCTTCTGTCCCTTTTTTTCTTCTTCCTTTGTTTCCTTTCCTCTTCCATGGTGGCCTTCTCTCCTCTCCTTCTCTGTTGTGAAAGATTATGACCTTGTTACCATGACAATGTTATACTGTTATTTATCTGCTTATCATCATGACAACCCAGCGTTACTGACATTTAGAGAAAGGTTCATTCAACACCAGCTCTTCATGACATACACACACACATACACACACACACGCACACACACACACACACACACACACTTCCTTTTAAAATGTGTGTACCTGCTACCTGATGTGTGGTGTATATATTTATGCCGTGACACAAGGGTTAAGTGCCTTGCCCAATGGTACAGGGCCAAAGTCTCACATTTAGTGATATTAATACCACATGGTGTCACTATGCAGAGAGAATAGAAGAATAGAATAGAAATATACTTTATTAATCCCTAAGGGGGAATTTGTTAACACAGTAGCACCAATAAACTAAACACAATAAAAATATAAATATAAGAAAGAAAGTGACTGTGCATAAAGTATACAAAGTGAAATATAAAATACAAAATAAAATGTATATGTATATATATATATATATATATATATATATATATATATATATATATATATATCTATACACAACATATATGTAAATACAGCAATGTAAAATTAAATGACTGTGCATAAAGTATAATACAAAATAAAATAAAATATATATGTATATATATATAATATATATATACACAACATATATGTAAATACAGCAATGTAAAATTAAATAAAAACAAATATATATATATAGACAGTGTGCAAAATGCAAAGTGTGTGTATGTGTGTAGTGAGAGGGCAGCATTGGCCGTTTCAAGAGGCTAAACACTTTGCACAAGGGCACAAAGGTAATGCCTGGAATCTGCATCGCATTACCTCCAGGAGGAGCCGGTGGGGTGGCAGGCCAGGTTAATGGCTCGGAGCTGCCGGCTGCACACGGGGGTGCAGAGCGTTACCTCAGGGTACGGGAGCAGGGCCTGACATTTGATGTGTTAATAACGCCAGCAGGGCGAGGGACACCAGTGCAGGGGCTGGAGAACGAGGTTCCTGCAGGGGATTAGAGATACGGCCCTTGGCTGGGTTTTGTGTTTGGCAGAAGCATCAGGGTCTGGGTGAGGGGTTGAGTCTGTAGCGTTAACCCCCCCCCCCCCGGGGACACTTTGGTAATGCCTATTATTAAATGTGTTGTTTCTCAGGCCATCCTAGCCGCCGGTACTTTAGAGGTACTCCAGTCCGGATGCAGTCTCCCTGAGGGGATGGCACGATACGAGCAGCCAATACACACAAAGGGATACCTCCTCGCTTTGTTTAGGGGAGGTAGTGAAGAGCATTTGGCCCCTCACAGGCCATAGGGAGTCGTAAGGTATTCTGAAACAGGGCACTTCGCGGATGGTGGAAAACAGGCTTCCGGACACGCGTGAATTAAGTTATCAACATTTAATGGCAGGAAGTGTAGAACAAACAATCAAAGCTCACGGCTGTGCTCTTCCTCGAGGCGGCTGCATCCGCCTCGACCTTACGACCTCCACGTTACCTGAACAAAAGAGAGCGATTTTTCTTCTTCGCAGAGTTTTGTCGACCGGGGGTCAAAACGTAATTTCCGGTCATTTTCACAATAAAATTCCCGTCTATTATTTTCGGTATTAAAGTCACCTTCACAATAAAAGTCCCTTGTTATTGTAAGTCACGTCACGGATTTCAACCGGCTTCGTGAATCTATAATACTAACATACAGTCACTCTCATGAACATACAATAATTCTTGCCATTTACATTTGCATAGAGTAAACATTACCCCTATGCTTGATGATACATTAATAACAATATCAGTATTCTCCCTAATATTTTCTATTATAATATCTTTCTATATGTATTAATTTAAAACACATGACCTCTGCAGATGTTATCAAAATAAACTATTACGACCTAAGAGAGTGCATTTATTAAGCTGATTAGTAGTTCAGTGGGTTATAATGATAACAATAATACATTGCATTTATATTGCACTTTATATTTGAGCAATCTCAAAGTGCTACAGAGCAGAATAAAACAACAACAAAAAAAGCTAAAATTTTAAGATATATTTAAAAACAAAGCCCATAAAAGATATTTTAGCAGTAAGCTTTCTTAAAAAGTTGAGTTTTCAGGTCACGCTTAAAAGCCTCTATACACAGGACGAGGTATTGGCAGAGGGCAGCAGTTGAGAGTCATCGGATCGCTCCGCCACCAGTGGTGTTGTTCCTCATAACCCACACCGGGTTGTCCCAGTTGTTAATCCCCATTTGTGCTTAAGGCAGCATCGACTGGTTTGGCAGTGTTTGCAACGGAGCTGAAACGATTCTGCGTGATCTCTTCGGGGGTTGGCGTTGGCTCCAGCCCGCGCGGCGGGGTCGGGATGCTGCGGCGTGCCAGTTGAACATTCATGGGCTGGGGCTCTGAGGCGCTGTGGACGACAGCGGAGACTCTCGACTCATAACGCTGTCGTCCAGGAGCGCTCTCAACCCATTTGGCAAGCCGTTCTCTCCATCTCTCTCTCCCTGCTCTTGTTTTCCACTGTGTCCTGTTTAATGAGGGAGTCAAAAAGGCATTTCAACTGCACTCCAGCTCGTTTCTCTTCCACTGGATGTTTTAATAATGAGTGAATACTGATGGATACATCTGCACAAACTATACGGCCTAGAAATTACCGTTAAATCAAATCCTTCTGACAGCCTCTGCAAGAGGTTGACATTGAGTATTTGTTGCATTGGCATTTAGTTCTAGATGTATCTGTTGCATGTGAAGGCACATCGGCGTGTTCATCGAGCGCAATGCGGGACCACGGAGTCGATTGAGTAAAGATTAAATACGTGATGATACATTTTTCAACGAAAATGATTACATTACATTACATTACTTCTCAAATGTTACGTTACTGCTTTTTCTTTGTCCTTTATGGTCGTGAATTCATAAAATTTGGCCAGATAAAACGAGAGATTTCAATTCAGTTTCAATTCAGTTTATTTGTATATGTCATTTGTATGTATTGTTTATAGTCCAATTTCACAAATTACTAATTTGTCTTGGAGTGCTTTACAATCTGTACACATGAACTAGAAGGGGCACTCGGTAGAGCGCATACATTCGCATAACACGAGATTAAGCATTAAATTATGAACATGTTGGCATTAGTTGCATGACAATTGGATAGAAATTGACCGTGCTATGATAAAAAGAAGAGTTTGACCTTTTCATGACCTTGACCTTGACCTTTGGCCCAAACAATCCCAAAATCTAAGCAAATGCTCCCCGGATAATCACCAATCATCCCACCAAATTTCATGCGATTTGGTTTAATACTTTTTGACTTATGCGAGTAACACTAAAATAAATAAATAAATACATAAATAAATCAATCAATACATAAATAAATAAATACACAGCGATCAAAACATAACCTTCCACATTTTCAAAGCGAAGGTAACGATCGGAAACAGAGAGCCTCGTATCTTTTTGCATGTTTTTCGTTTGACTATTCTACCGCGTGTCGTCGTTCCCATAAGATGCCGAGAGTGAAACGCTCCCAACCGCACGCCGTTACGCTCCCCTCCATCCTCCTCCTGCAGCTCCTGTTGTTGTTGTGTGACATATCTAGGTCTTAAGGCGGTCTCCCGGGTATTTTTAGCCTCATCGTTATATTGTGTCGTCGTTCTATTAGAGTCCATTTTAGACTGCGAGTTCAAAGACATCAGCCATTTTAGAAGCTGGCAAACTTCAGGTGTCAGATGTTCTGGGTGTCATACGTCTACTTCTGCAACAGAAGTGTTCATCTACGATCAGTCTTCTATAACTCTATTTTTCTTTCAGATTAGACGGTGTTAGTTTTCTGTATTTCAGTGGCTTAACATTTTGAACATTTCCTATTTTCCAAGTATTATTCAGCCATTTTTGACAAATACCTAATCAATGTATTATAATTCTGCAGCAAGTAGCCAAAGTGCTAACGGTTATAGTGTTGCCATGTTGGAACGTTCTCATGTCTTATTGGGGACATTTAGAACCAGGACGTAGGGGAACTTGAATACTGCCATGACTAGGTGTGTGTGTGTGTGTGTGTGTGTGTGTGTGTGTGTGTGTGTGTGTGTGTGTGTGTGTTTGATGGCGGGGGAAAGAAATCAATTAAGAGAGAGCACAATAGCTAATCTAATACCTAGGATACAGGGCTTAGTTTTGAAAAGGTGACGATGATGATGATGATGATGATGATGATGATGATGATGATGATGATGATGATGATGATGATGATGATGATGATGATGGTGGTGTGTGTGTGTGCACCAGTTGAAAGCCTGTTATGTTGTGCTGTATTCAACAGAGAAAAGTGTTTTCTCACAGTAGATTAGCAGAACAATAAGTGATAATCACTATTGTTCTACAGTTTATTGTATATCTAGAGCATATTGTGCATGATTCAATATGCAAATAGATTTCAGCATTTAGGATGGAGCACACACATTGTTCTCTGTTCTGTTTTTACTTCATTCAGATCTATTCTGTAGAGATTATTATATCCTCCAGTTCTATTCTAATCTGCTCTGTTCCATTATATTCTGTTACTTTCTATTATACTTGTTTTTTGTTGTTGTATTCTGCTCAAGTCCAGTGTATTGGATTATATTTAGGGATGCAACTAACAATGTCAATGTTTTCATGATTAATCTATTATTTATTATTTCAATGACTGGACTAATTGCTAAATCTATACAGCGTCATAAAATAGTGAAGCGATGTCAGACCGAGAGTCCAAGCCCAAAGATGTTCAAGATATTCAAAATTCAATTTACAACCACCAAACAGAGAGCGGCGCATCCTCACATGTTGAAACCAGCGTGTGTTTATCACCTTTGCTTTAAATGACTCAAAGAGTCCTCAAAGATTAAGATGTAATCAATGTAGTTTTGTTGCATTAGTTCTATTCAATTCATTTCTATAATAGCTGACAAAGACAATGAAATCTAGACTCGGTAGAGCGCATACCTTCGCCACATTTTGGCATTAGTTGCATGCCAATTGGATTAAAATTGACCGCGCTATGGTAAAAAGAAGATTTTTACCTTTTCATGACCTTGACCTTTGACCCGATCGATCACAAAATATAATCAAATGGCCCCCGGATAATAACCAATCATCACACCACATTTCATGCGATTCGGTTTAATACTGTTTTAGTTATACGAGTAACACACATACAAATAAATACATAAATAAATAAATAAATACACGGCGATCAAAACATAACCTTCCGCTTTTTCAATGCAAAGGTAACAACTATCATGGCGACTATCATCCCTCAGTTTGTGATGAGCCCCTGTGAGATTGTGAGATCACACATCAGGCAGGAGAGGCTCACATTTCATAATATTTCACTGGAGCAACATCTGGTCGAGGCCTGAGCTGATTACTGGAACATCTGGACGGGATGACTGTCCGCCCTGTCAGCACAACCAGATTATTAATTATTTTCAGCTCCATTTCCTGTAGTCGATTACTGTAGGTACACGATAAAGCACTGAGTAGTGACAGCAGAGACAGAAAATGACTTAAAGTGCTTTTTTAAAGAGTCCCATCATAGAATAACAATTAAACTACTTATATTTGAAATCAGCTGGAAAAAGATCAACATGCGTATAAGTAAACAAGTAAAATGTGACTAGTATGCTCAAGGAGTCAATTACTTTATTTATTTTAATGTTGTAGAAATGTATCACATCTTTTTACTGTCACATTGAAAATGCAGAAGGTAATGTTCTGATGGCCGTGTATTTGTATGTGTGTTATTCGCATAAGTCAAAAAGTATTAAACCGAATCGCATGACATTTGGTGGGATGATTGGTTATTATCCGGGGAGCATTTGATTAGATTTAGGGATCGAATCGGGTCAAAGGTCACGGTCATGAAAAGGTCAACATCTTCTTGAATCGCATGAAATTCGGTAGTCAAAATCGTCTTTATTTTCATAGCGCGGTCAATTTGTATCCAATTGTCATGCAACTAATGTTCATAATTCAATGCTCAATCTTGTGATGTGTGAAGGTATGCGCTCTACCGAGTGCCCCTTCTAGTTATAATTGTTTTTACCGTAAAGCAGCACAGTTCCTGATCCGAAAGGAGAAGGAGATAGGGAATAAAGAAAAGAGCAGATGAAATCAGAACATGAAACAAAGAACAAAGAACAAAGAAGCCAGCAAGACGGACGTGTTTCTCCTCTCCGCTCCTCTTTCCAATTCCCTGTTTATTTGTTGTTGTCTTGATGAGAAACAGCCTCCCAAATACCAAGGAGAGACGAGTCGGAGCAACAGGGGTTTGTTTACCGGCGGCTCCTCGTTGCCCTGTAAGCTCTGAAGGAAAGAGAGGGAAGAGGAAAACATGCAAACAGAGAAGGAAAGAATACAGTGAGAAAGTCTCTGCTTCAAAGGGCGCCAAAGAGGAAACGGGCAAAGTTTACGTTGGTGTGTGTTTGTGTCCTTGATGACAGAAATGAGGGGTCATGGATTCAATTCCTTCATTGGAGTTTAGTGTGAAATTAATTCAACTCAAATGCACTACTGTATGTTGTCACTTGTGTTATCGACTTGCTTTCTGTGATATACCATAGCGTACACACGCAGACATCGATACACGCGATGCTAACTAACTGATACTAAGGGCTGATTTAGGATTTTAAAAGAATGATTTCAGATTTTAAAATTGTACGTGTCACATGCACACCCCAGAAGACGAGCTAAACTCTTATTAAGACAAGGAAACGGGAATCAGCCGTTTACAACCTGTTTACTGAACTGACGTAAATGCGACAAAAGGGGAGGAGTTAAAAAAAACTCGAATGAATGAATAAAAAAAGAAATGTCTTTAAAATAGCTTCCTCAATTCACAGAGCTGACGCAGACGCACGTCTTAGCTGTTCATCCTTTCAACGAGGCAGGCATACACACACACACACACACACACACACACACACTCAGGGCATATAGCCACTCTTTGGCAAGTCCAGCCTAACTAACTCACCAGTCTGCTGGTCTTTGGGGTACAAGCACACACAGCTGCACACACAATGACCCTGATTTGTTGCGTTTGGTTTGTGACCCTCTCCGCTCCCCGTCTCCGCGCCCAGGCTCGTACATGTTCGTGGACGTCTCGCAGTACGACGTGGGAGAGAAGGCCCGCTTCCAGCTGCCCGTCATGAAGGAGAACGACACGCACTGCATCGACTTCAACTACCTGCTCACCAGCCCGGACGGCTCCAGCCCCGGCACCCTCAACGTCCTGGTGAAGGTGAGGAGAGGACACGCGCCGCAATTTATGCGGCGTCGAGAAGCACAACCGAAGTTATCGCAAGACGCTTTTCACGTACAGCCGATCTGGAAAGTGTCGAGGAGCCTCGAGCGGGACCAGCTTCTAGGTGGGCGGCCATCTGCCTCCACCGGTCGGGTCGGAGGAGAGGGAGGAAGGGACATGGATGGACAGAGATGCACAAGGAAAACTATAATAGCATATCCGCTATAATAATAATAACATAAATACCACTACTACTACTACTACTAAAAATAATAGCAGCAGCAGTGGATGTAATAGAAACATACTAATTATTAATAGTAATAGATTTGAATACGTGACGTATCCATGTGTCACAAATAGGAGTCAAGTTGTTAAAGGGGACATGTTATGAAAATTCCACTTTTTAGTGCTTTAGTGTGGTTTCATATGAAAGACATATTGATGGTTGCAGTCTATTCCCCCCTCATAGACTAACTCTCCGTCCACAAGATCTGTTATTACACCGTAATGACAACATGCCATGTTCTTTTTGGCTTTCGCCACCTGAAGCCAGAAAAGTGCCTCAACATGATAGTTTTGCTTGTATAAGGGACACAAAAAACAACGGTGGGAGGGATACAGACATCTTTAAAGTGGACATATTATGAAAATTCCACTTTTTTAGTGCTTTTATACGTTAATGTGGGTATCTGGCATGTCTCCCAACACAAAAACTCGTTGTGGTTCCTCTATGTCAGAAACGATCTGCTGGAGGTCGTCCAATGGGATCAGCACCAACGTCTACGTAGATGTTGAAGCACGCCCATGTAGGGGGTGTGGCTACATGGCCCTGGAGGGGGGAGCTGGCTCATTAGCATTTAAAGGGACAGGCACTCAGAACAGGTCAGTCTGTGGGGAGGTGTTTCTGACAGGTACAAAGGCTGTTTCACACGATTCTTGTGGTATTTTGACCAAAATATGTGACAAACATTTCATTAAGACCCCAAGGAACCACCTCAACTTGTGGACAAATGGGCATACGATGGGTCCTTTATACATACATGGGACATGAATGCATTAAGATGGAGAGGGAGAGGAGGAGAGAGGAGCTCAGTGCATCAGAGGAAGTCTCCCAACAGTCTCGGCCTACAGCAGCTTAATTAGAGTCTGAGCCACCCTAAATATCAAAAAAAGGAAAACCGTAAACCTAAAAACACGAGGGTGGCTGGACATTAAGGCCTTTTGTAGGTGAGGATATTAATACATCCGGAATGCTCACGCAGCGTTGCCCCCTGGAGAGGTAGTTAGTGTGTGTGACTGGACTTGCCAAAGAGAAGCAATATGTACCAGTGCAAAGAAGCTAACATGAGAGAATAATATCTCTCCTCCTAGGTACTGTCGGTGCTCATGCTGCAGCACTCCGGATCAACTAGAACGTCTATAAGGGACCTATTGGAGCAGCCTGATTACAAATAATTGCAATAATCTAATACAATACCACATGCACAAAGAGAACAACCTGGCCGTACCTTTTGATGTCGAGACTTAAAAGCAAAAGGCATTTACTGCATAGTAGTTCACTCTGTGTGGCTCATGGCTCAACTGGATTGCGTTATTCCTTCTTAGAAAACACGAGGTTCTTCGCTCTGTAAAACAACCCTGGATGAGATCGAGCGCATCGCCTCCGACGAGAGTTTGTGTACGGTTGCCAAATAAAATACCGACTTTTAAAATCAGCTAACGCGCACTTTAAACATACTGAGTGTCTTTAGATGGAGATGTCACTTTGTTGGACGTGCATCAGAGTACTAAGTGTGATGGATCGTCTGGAGGAGAGCCGTGGGTGGTGGACACACATTCTGAGATGCAATCATCCAAACTTTTCGCAACACTCTTGTCTTCATCTTTTTATTTCACAATTTGCGGACGAGGTTAGAAAAGTCTTTAACTGAAGATTTCCATTTTACTGGATCGGAGCAGCAGGGGGAGTGTTATGAGCCGCAGGCCTGCCCTCCAATCTGATTACACAAAGTCAAACCCTCTTCTGCTATTATTACACACTTCTTCCCCGCTGAAGGGCCTGCCGGCCTCGAGGTGCTGGTGGGGTAGTCGTCGCTGACCCCTGACCTTGTGTTCATGAGAATATTAGTGTCTTATTATGTACACTACCCTTCAAACGTTTGGGGTCACCCAGAAAATGTTGTGTTTTCCATGAAAACCCTCACTTGTATTTATTAAACGAATACAAGATTAATACAAAATATAGTCAAGACATTGACAAGGTTATAAATAATGATTTCCATTGTAAATATGAATGTTGTTCTTCAAACTTGTGGCTCAAAGGAAGGCCAGTTTTAGAGCTTCTCTCACCAGCATAACTGTTTTCAGCTGCGCTCACATAAAAAGGGTTTCAATGTCAAGGAATAATCTGTTTGTGGAAAATGCTAAATAAAAAGTGTTTCAAAGGTTTTCTACCCCATCTGCTAGTCTTCTAAGGCGATAACACAATGTACCACTAGAACATGGAGATGGGCCTCTACACACCTCTGTAGAGACTTCACTAAAAAACAGAGAATAGTCATTTACCACATTAACTATGTAGAGAGAGTATTTCTGATTAATTTAATGTAATTTTCATTGGAAACAACAGTGCTTTTTCTTCTTTTTTCTAAGTGACCCCAACATTTTGAACGGTAGTGTATGCCACTGGCAACATGTTTTGGGGGGATTAAAAACATCTAAAGTGAAGGATCGTCTGTTATGCGTGTTTTATATTGTGTTCTGTGTTGCTAGGTAAACAAGGGTCCGCTGGCCAACCCCATATGGAACGTGACGTCCTACACTGGTAAAGACCGACTCCCATTTCACGGCGTGTTCCGATTGTATTCCGATGTGTTGACTGTCATGTCGTCTCTCAGGTAAAGACTGGCTGAGAGCCGAACTCGCCGTCTCCACCTTCTGGCCCAACCAATATCAGGTAAGGACATCAATACCCAACGGCTGTGTTAGTGCAGGATTCCTTTGTCATGTCAATGTTTCTTTATTTCCATTTCCATTTATGTGAACACACACACACACACACACACACACACACACACACACACGTGCGCGCGCATGCTATGGAGTCAAAATGAGTGCGGACACATAAATAGAAATAGAAATACATGAAGAAATACAGAAATGTAGGATTATATTTATTTAATGATGTCCTGTTGATTTATAATTTATATTTATTCATTCCTGTATTTATTTATACATTTATTTAAGCATTTATTTATTTATTTATACATTTATGTATTTACTATTTATTCATACATTTATTTAAGCATTTATGTATGTATTTCTACATTTATGTATTACATTTATTTAAGCATTTATTTATTTATTACTATATTTATTCATGCATTTATTTATGTATACGTAAGTCATTTTGAGTCCTCCATAGCACACAGGAGGGTAGGCAACTGATTTATTTGTGTTGACTGAGGCTCAGGAGGTGACGATTAGGCTAGAGAGACAGTGAACTAAATGAAGTGTGTGTGTGTGTGTGTGTGTGTGTGTGTGTGTGTGTGTGTGTGTGTGTGTGTGTGTGTGTCAACTTGCTGGACATTAATATCAATGACAGTGTTGTTGTATATTTTAGTTTTTAATGAATACCTGACTGACAGTATAAGATTCACAGGGTCAGACATTATTACAGGAGCATTAAAGAAACGTGTGCTCATAGGCCTCTTCATCTCTCTTAATATACGGCCGTCAGTCAGCGTGATATGTGTGTGTGTGTGTGTGTGTGTGTGTGTGTGTGTGTGTGTTATTGCCTGGTGTTGACAGATGTGTGCATGTTGAGGGGTAGCTTGCCTCCGAATGTCCTAGCAGACACACACACACACACACACACTGATCATGTTAACACACTCAGCCGGGGGACCCTGTAACATTACTGCAAGGCGAAGTGTGAAAGCATCCTCCAAATGGCCCATCTGGAGCCCAGTGCCCCTCAGTGGCTGTGGGAGGGGCATGAAACTCGTGTGTCAACATGTTTTAATTGAACATAATCATCCCGGTTTGCTGAGGCTTATGTAGGTTTTTCAGGCTATGAAACAGGTTATTGGATTTGGGGATATGAAGCTATTTATTCATGTCGGAACATGTTTCCGTGTTAGCACTTTAGCTTGAGTTGTAATGAGACTGGTTCCACCAGGGGAAGCGTAGGCACACACACGCACACGCACACGCACACAGGAATTAATGAACATACAAAAGGCACGCCCACGCAGCGCTATCGAGACCTTGTAATTACAGTTTTGTCTTTATTTCAGGTTTATTGTGTTTAAAAACGGGCTTTCAGGTGATCATTGTGTTCCTCGAGCCTCACGAGACGGCAACCTTTGAGTCGATTCATTAATTAGTTGATCGACAGTAAACTAATTGCTTTTGTTTCCATCACTATTGGAAACCCGCCGCTCTTTTTGTCCTTAATTAACTTTGCATTGAAAATGCGGAAGGTAATGTTTTAATCGCTGTGTATTTGTATGCGTGCGTGTTATTCGCATAAGTCAAAAAGTATTAAACCGAATCGCATGAGATTTCGTGGGATGACTGGTTATTATCCGGGGAATATTTGATTAGATTTTGGGATTGATCAGGTCACGGTCAAGGTCAAGGTCATGAAAAGGGTCAACATCTTCTTGAATCGCATGAAATTTGGTGGTCAAAATCTTCTTCTTACCATAGCACGGTCAATTTATATCCAATTGTCATGCAACTAATGCCAAAATGTTTATAATTCAATGCTCAATCTTGTGATATACAAAGGTATGCGCTCTACCCAGTGCCCATTCTAGTTACTTAAAGCTTTGGGTAATTTTATTCTAACATTCTCACGTGAATATACACATGATGGGTTTAAATAAATAAAGATGTCGTCCAAAACCCCAAAGACTCGCAACTGAGAGGATTCAAACCATAACATAAAGTGGAAAAAACTCTTCTTGTCAGCGGATGTTAATGTTGTTGATCCAGTCCCCATGTATGCATGCATCAAAACGCCATATGCCCTCTGTTGATAAGAGGATGTTCGCTATCGGCCCATCCCGCTCTGGAGCGATGATCTGTCGCCGCTCAGCCTTCAGCGTATCGGAGTTGTTTTCCCCTCGTGAGGACGAGTAAACCCGAGCTATCAGTAATCCTCCCGCACGCCGATGCAACCAGTCAAGCGGCGAGACCTGCATGATGGAAATACCATCTCCTCCGAGGTGACCGTACATCACGCCCGGGAGTTACAGAATGCAAAGAGACTCGTGGCCGATGATTCAATTCAGCGGAGAAACAAAATGAGCAAATTATTTCCATCTGATTTGAAACGATTTTTTGGGGAGGACTTGAATGAATGATGACCATAAAACTTTATCTAACTTTTCAGATTCAAAAGATGGTATTCATACGTGTGCTCGCAAAGGAGAAGCCATGAGGTCATTTTAAAGCCCCACTATGTAGTGTTTCCCTTGTAGCGCCCCCTTCAGGTATTTAATGTGTACTTCAGTGTGGTAAATACCCAGTTACCATAGATCAGGTGTCTGAACCTCTGGCTCTGAGCCATATATGGCTCTTCTGGTGACCTATATGGCTCTTTTGAGTTTGAGTTAAATAATAATCTCCTCCGCCCCCTGTAACTTTCTCTCTCCTCCAGATGACAGCAGCAGTAATGTCAGGTCCCTTTCTTAAAGACGTCTTTGTTCTTTAAACTAAAGGTCTGTTATTGGTCGTCTCCACAGCAGCATGTCTCTCTGTCTCTCGTCGCAGAAGCGGAGACAATAAAAAGTCCCCTGTGAGGTGGACTGGACTATGTGACGCTGGTCATCATGACAGAAAGCAGGTCCAAGGACCGGGCGCTACAACATGTTACATAGTCGGGTTTTTAGCCCGTTATTTCAAGGTACAATTGTTACATAGTGTCGCTTTAAGGCTACCAAGACTGACGTGGTTATAATAACAGGCAAAGGCTGGGGGAGGCGGGAAAGCCGTTTCCAGCCAGTCAGAGATGAAGGTATTAAAAGTCAACTGATGTCTCTCTGCTCCGCTGCACAGTGAGCTATGAGTGAAAGATGATAGGGCAGAGAGAAGATGGATGTGTAGGGGAGGGATACGGAGAGGGGGAGACTATGACAAGCAGGGGATGATAAGCTATGGGTAAACAGTTCACGGCAGATTTCCTTTTACAGGTGATGAATGACAACAACTGCTCACGCCCTTACTCCCTCTCTCCTTCCCTCCGCCTCCCTTTTCCAGAGCGACCTCCTCTCCTCTGTTCATTACAGCGCCTCTCTGAGCAAACACTGTTGGAGGGGGCGAGTTCAGGGGAGAGAAAGGGTTTTCTGAAAGAGATGGAGCTGGAAGAAATAAACAGTGGAGGGAGTTGGAGGGCCAACATATGGACACGGAGGGGGGGGGGGGTAAGTGAGGATGAGGAGAGAGGCGATCAGGCTGCGGGGTGATGGAATGAGGCGAGGCTGAAAGCGAAGCACCTGTTGAAGCAGCGCCACCGAAACACTCGACTTGAATTATAGGATTTAGAGAGGCGGGTTAGCGTCGGACGACTAGAAAGAAGACCATCGCTTTCTTCCGCTGTTCTTTTATTTGTTCGACTCTATTCCCTCTCGTGTTGTTGTGTGCTGACATTCAGATAATGGGATGGGTAGGAAAAGCAATAGATAAGCTCCATCCTTTCATGCTCTACCTTAAGTGCATTCTGTTTCATTACCTTTTTTTTTGGTAGCCATTTTATGTGATTATCATGATGCAACAGGAAGGTATGGAGGACTCAAAATGACTTAAGTATAAATAAATAAATAAATAAATATATGCATGAATAAATATAGGAATAAATAAATAAATGCTTAAATAAATATATAAATTAATGTATAAATGCTTAAATAAATAAATAAATGCTTAAATAAATGTATAAATAAATAAACAAATACAGGAATGAATGAATATAAGTTATAAATCAACAGGACATCATTAAATAAATATATTTCTACATTTCTGTATTTCTTCATTTATTTATTTCTCTATTTATGTGTCCACACGTATTTCTTTATTTATTTATGTGTGACATTTACGTGTCTGTATATTCAAATGAGCTGGGGTGAACCGAACCTCTCTCTAAAGCCTGATTGGTCGAGTCGGGGATCAAGACAGAAGCAATCGATCCCTAGCACTTGGATCTGTAGACGAACAGCGTTTATTACGCGTTCTTCACCAAAAACAGTCAGCTCCACCCCGTCCGTGGTGTCACCTTTTTCACCCCTCTTCAGTTTGCAGCTATGAGGATGGCAGCTTCGTGTTTCTCCGATTTTGCGCACCTTAGCGGTAGCTGTCAGTGACTCTGTCGCTCCTGTGAAAACGTACATCGGATCCCTCACTTAGACAAAAGTCTTTCTGTGGAGCAGAATGCATCTGAAAGTCACAGCTTCTGACCCTGACGACGCTCCAGAGACCTGAAGGTTGATTGGCCGTGTGATATGCCAGCGCAGCATTTGTTCTGTTTTCTCCTTTAACGGCATTTCCCGTGTTTCTGCTGTGGTTGTATTTTGTTTGTTTGTACATTTTGTGTTTATGGGACAGCGGTCTGGATATTCTATTTTTTATTTATTTAATAAACCCTTTTTCCCCTCCAAATTACACTAAACCAAAGACAAAAGAGGCTAAATGAAAAACTGAATATAGTTTCATGCTCTCATTTCACTCAAGTGTTTGAATTTATATTTACCGTCGCATTGAAAATACGGAAGGTAATGTTTTGATTGCCGGCGTGCGTGCGTGTTATTCGCTTCACATATTTATTTCCTATTTCAGCTATTTTCAAACCTTTTTCAGCAATTTAGTTTTTATTTTTCAGCTTCAAGCTTTCAGATGTTAGCATTCCAACGCACTTTCCGCAGAAAATCCGTTTTCTAGTTTATTTATTTATTTATTTATGTATTTATTTATTTGTATGTGTGTTACTCGCATAACTCAAAAAGTATTAAACCGAATCGCACGAAATTTGGTGGGATGATTGGTTATTATCCGGCGATCAATTGATTTGATTTCGGGATTTATTTATTTAGGTATTTATTTATGTATTTATTTATTTATATGCGTGTTAGTCGCATAAGTCAAAAAGTATTAAACCGAATCGCATGAAATTTGGTTGGATCAATTGATTTGATTTCGGGATCGATCAGGTCAAAGTTCAAGGTCAAGGTCATGAAAGGTCAACATTTTATTTTTTACCATAGCACGGTCAATTTTTCTATCCAATTGTCATGCAACTAATGCAAAAAATGTCATAATTCAATGCCCAATCTTGTGATATGGGAATGTATGCGCTCTACTAAGTGCCCGTTCTAGTTCATATTTATTTTGTCTCTATTTTTTAGGGTTTCTTCTGCCACTTCTTCTTATTCTCATGTCTCAATGAGATTTAAATAAAGGATTACATGTTTTAGAAAATATGATATATAATAGCAATGGTAATGGCTAAATCTCTCTCTCTCTCTCTCTCTCTCTTCCTCAGGTCATATTTGAAGCAGAGGTTTCGGACAGCAAAGCCGGCTTCATCGCCATCGATGACATCCAGGTCCTCAGCTACCCGTGCGGTGAGTCATCAGCACGCCGGCAATTAGTCGTAGTCGGCTGAATAGCCGCTGATAGCTTTGGCCACTAATTAGACTGTACCTGGGATGCTTTCCGTCGCACTCGAATGGGCAGATAAGTGGGAAGGTGACACTGGAAAGGAGGGATGCGGGGGCAACGAGGAAGATGAGGAAAATTAGAGAAGTAAAAAAGGAGAAAGAGAGAGAGAGATTGTGAGAGGGAATAGAAGAGAGTGAAGCGGGAAATGAGACAGTTTTAGGGCAATCATAGAGAGAGGAGATTCGGACCACTCAGCACTTTCTCTCTCTTTAACCCACATGTACACACACACACACACACACGCACACACACACACACACACACACACACACACACACGCACACACACACACAGTGAACAGTAGCGGTCTTGTCTCGCACTGACAGGAAAGAGACGAGGGAGGCGATCCATTTTAAATTCTTGCGACGTCTCGAGCCGTCTTCGCTCCTTCGCCCGAGTGTTTCCGTGCTCCCAGAGGCCAGAAGAGAGACGCGGCGACAGACCGCCACTGTTAACGGAAGGGTCCGTTAATCCAGAGGGTCCCCTGTGTCGGCGGAGGAAACAATTACAACTTCTTGTGGTCGTCCGTCTTGCGGCGGCGCCGAGACCTCCGAGGACACTTTTGTTACCTAATAGATTCTATCGATTAAAAGTCACACGGATGAAACCGCCGGGCGCCGTCCTCCCGTGCTCTTTGTGAGGTCTCGGTGTCAGAAGTCGGCGATGTGTTCCGACAAAACAAAAAATGCTAATTTAGTCGAATGAATTGAACTGAAATATGAGAAAAGTGTAAAAAAAGAAGAGCCGCCGCCTTTCACAGGCAGAGGAGCGGGACTCCTAATGGCAAGAGCAATTTGTACTTCGTCTCCACAGTGGAAGCATTCATGCTCACAGCTGCATGTCTGGACACAGGTGTGTGTGTGTGTGTGTGTGTGCCAGTGTGTTTTCATTCACCCTAGTAGCTGCTATCTATGATTGCAATCCCCTCCCCAGAATAAGAATATCATCCCTGAGCTGCGTTCCAGGGGCTAGAAGAAGGTTTATTCTATATATTAGTCCCGTCTTCGAGACTCGTGCAGCTATGCGAGTTGTACACAGTGGATGTGACATCGACGTCGCCTCCCGGCGCTGTTTTTTCATCCCGCTCCAGTAAAATCTAATCGCAGTAATCAGGAACATATTCCTCCGGGTTATAAAGCGTCCCGCCGTGTATCCGGCGTGTCGGTGATAACCTGTTTGCGTCCGTGACTCCCTCTGGGGGGTTTCACCGCGGCTTCTCTTCAGCGACAAATGTGATTTGAAACAAAAAAACATTTCTAAATACAGATACAGAGCGTGTAACCGTGGTTACCTGTATCTGACGCGTTTGATTTGACTTCCTCCCGCAGATAAATCGCCTCACTTCCTGCGGCTCGGGGACGTGGAGGTGAACGCCGGGCAGAACGCCACGTTCCAGTGTATCGCCACCGGACGGGAGACATCCAACAATAAACTCTGGCTACAGGTACAGCTATGACACACACACACACACACACACACACATAGTGACCCCAGGCCAGCGCAGCTAAGATGATTAAGAGTTTAATAGCTGCTGATTTCATTATGGCTCTATTGTAGCCTTGACCTTCAAACCTGCTGTCAGGGAGGCGGAGGAGAGGTATGAGCACTGCGTATATGTGTGTGTGTGTGTGTGTGTGTGTTCAGTGCTACCTCGCGGCCTTGAGCAAGGCAGTTAACCCTTCGCCGACCTCTGCAGCGGCTGATTTCTATCTGCGTCTGCGTTTCAGAGGAAGAACGGAGAGGACATCCCCGTGGCGCTGACGAAGAACATCAACCACCGCCGCTTCGCCGCCTCCTTCCACCTCAAGGAGGTGACCAACCAGGATCAGGACCTGTACCGCTGCGTCACCCAATCAGAGCGCGGCTCCGGGGTGTCCAACTTTGCGGGTCTTATCGTGAGAGGTGAGGGATTTAAACAAATATGTGTATACGGTTATTTGAGCGGTTTGTTATTCCTATACCAGGGTTCGTACGGTCATGGAAAACCTGGAAAAGTCATAAAAGTTTTCGAAAAGTCCTGGAAATGTTGGTATTCACATGTTCATTTACGCTGAATTTGAAATAATTGATGTGTTTTTTAAAAGAAAGACGCTCAAAAACGCACAACATTTTCTAAATTGTTCATGTTTATACCGAGATTTCAGTTTGGGCGTGGAAATTTGGTTTAAAGTCATTGAAAAGTAATGGAAATCCACTGGTCAAAATGTGTAAGAACCCTGCTATACATGTGTTCTCTCTGATACAATATTCTATACAGGGTTCTTACGGTCATGGAAAACCTGGAAAAGTCATGGAATTTTAAAATGGTCATTTCCAGGCCTGGAATAGTCATGGAAAAAAACTTAAATCATAAAAGTTTTGGAAAAGTCATGGAAATGTGTTATGATCACATGTTCATTTACGCAGAGTTTAAAATAATTGATATGTTTTTTTAAAGAAAGACGATCAAAATATAAGCCGGCGTACGCTCTCGATACGCAAAATGTTCGAGATTGTTCATGTTTATACCGAGATTTCAGTTTGGGCGTGGACATTTGGTTTAAAGTCCTGGAAATGCATCGGTCCACATGTGTAATAACCCTGCTATACATGTTCTCTCTGATACGATATTCTATACCTCGGCTTTCGATGGAAGGCACCTTGGCCTCGCTGTGGTGGTTATCGGTCGGTATGTTTGCTAAACCCCGACGCCCTTAGTTACTGTCGCTCCGCGCGTCGAGCTTTCCCCTCTCGCCCTGAGAGTGTTCAGCTTTCAATGATAATGATGGCAGGTTTCACTCTCGGCCCTTTTAGTCCTAATTGGCCCTTGACGTCAGGCGGAGGCGGACGGCAGCGGGATGAAGCAGCTGCATTGTTCCCGCTTCGCTCCCAGGGTTATAAGTATGATGTCGTCGAATGTTTGCTAAGCTAATGATAGCAAACACAGTAAAGCCGACTAGTGCAGGTCAATTATAAAGTTGACTCTTATATACAGAAAGCAGGGTTCGTACGGTCATGGAAAACCTGGAAAAGTCATGGAGTCTTAAAATGATAATTTCCAGCCCTGGAAAAGTCATGGAAAAAACTTAAATCATAAAAGTTTGGGAAGAGTCATGGAAATGTGTTATAATCACGTGTTCATTTACGCCGAGTTTGACATAATTAATATGTTTTTTAAAGAAAGACGCTCAAAATGTAAGCCAGCGTACGCTAACAATACGCAACATGTTCTAAATTGTTCATGTTTATACTGAGATTTCAGTTTGTTCATGGACATTTGTTTGAAAGTCATGGAAAAGTCCCGGAAATCCATTGGTTAAAATGTGTAATAACCCTGAGAAAGGCATCCGGCTCTGGGTGAGTTTGCATCGCGCTCCATCAAATGTGCATCCACTGCGTCTGACTGATAACATGTAAGTCACTCACACAATATTGACTAATGAGGAGAGTTTCACTCTTAAGTATATTTAGATGTGTGTATGGCACCCGCGCGTGTGTGCGTGTGTGTGTGTGGATGTGAAGCAGTTGCATTGGTGTCTATGTATACATGTGTGTGTGTGTGGAAACTGTGTGTGCTCCAGCTGTCATGTGCAGCTGACATGCGGTTAATAAGGTGTCACCGATGTGTGTTTGAGATGGGATTCTTTATTCATTCACATCCAATAGCTTACATATTCAATTCATCTCCCACAGAGGGAGACGGGGGAGGAGGGCAGGGAGAGGGGGAAGGCGAAAGAGATGCAGAACCACTGATAAGGGAGTGACAGAGAGGAGGCGGAGGAGGGGGGGGTAGATGGAGGAGAAGCAGAGATAAGTAGTAATGGTGAAGAAAAGTTCAATTCAAATAGTCTGCTCATTATCTCAAGAATATCCATATCAGAATCAGGGATATGTCTGAATATGTAAACAGCCGAGCAGCTCTCTGTTTATTATTCTGCAGAGGAGATGGAGGACGAGAGAGATGAGAAACCAGAGCACAAACGAGCACCGGGGGTATTCATTTTGCTCGCCGTGGCTCCGATGAAGGAGCTCCTACAGTTTAGGGTCCAGTCGCCCGACTGGGCCCAGACTCCAGGGTTCGTACGGTCATGGAAAACCTGGAAAAATCATGGAATTTTAAAATGGTCATTTCCAGGCCTGGAGAAGTCGTGGAAAAAACTTAAATCGTTAAAGTTCTGGAAAAGTCATGGAAATGTGTTATAATCACATGTTTATTTAGGCCGAGTTTGAATTAATTAATGTTTTTTTAAAGAAAAACGCTCAAAATATAAGCCGGCGTAAGCTCTCGATGTGTAAAATGTTCTAAATTGTTCATCTTTATACCGAGATTTCAGTTTGGTCATGGAAATTTCGTTTAAAGTCCTGGAAAAATCATGGAAAGGTCATGGAAAGGTCATGGAAATCCATCGATCAAAAGGTGTAAGAACCCTGTATAATCATAATAATGTGTTATAATCACGTGTTTTTTGAAATAACGAATGTGATTTTTAAAGAAAGACGCTCAAAATATAAGCCGGCGTACGCAATCAACACGCAAAATTCTCAAAATTGTTCATGTTTATACCGAGATTTTATAAAAGTCATGGAAATCCACTGGTTAAAATGTGTAAGAACCCTGAGACTCACCCGCCGGGAAGGTTTCCTCGCTGGTCAAAAGGAGGCGGAGCCTCATGAAGACACCTTTTTTTCTGCAGGACCTTGCAAGATTTCGTAAGAATACAGAAGTGGCTATTTTTTATTAATCATGAACATCTTTTTGAAAGAGGAGAGGGATGAGGGGCCCACGCAGCGGGATGCATGCACATGTATCTACATATATGAAAATAGATTCAGGTTCAATAAGACGCATAGCATCGGCTCTCAATCTGGGAGAAGATGCTTTCAGAGCTCTGAGGGATATTATGAATATTGATCAAGAGTCTGGTTGTTAGAAATATATCACAATTAAAGAGCGAGGGCTGCGCGTATGAACGTGGAAGGAGAGCAGCCTCATGTTTATTTATTAGAAATATCAGATCGGAGATGAGAGGCAGAGAAAAATCAAAGGAACAGGGAATATGTTTATTTCCCTTCCTGACGCGTGTTGGAAATGTGAGCTTCCTGCAGGACATCGACGGCCATGAATATGGACGGAGTTAAGCTGCATTATTAATGCTTTTCGCTCTGAGTATTCCGCTTAAATATTTATTTATTGTGAAATTGAAAAGGGGAAGAAAGACGAGGGGTGATTACCGGAGGAATCGCGCATCGGTTACAAATGTGCTCAAAACAAGCGGAAGAAAAGAAGATGGGAAAGGGCCAAATTAGGACTTGTAGTAAAATATAAATGTTTGACGGTAACCCAGGTTTTATTTTGAAATCCTGAAAGCGGTGAGGGGCAGGTGTGCGCTGGCCTAGTCTATCGATATTTATAATGCGTCTGACAGAAATGTGCCGTTACGCTCTCCCTCTGCGCTGCAGCACAGGTGCATCATGGGAGCCGGAGAGGTGTGACATAGGATTCCCAGATTATTCTGATACTCACATTTTTTCATTCTTCCCTCGACCAGATATGACGGTTTCTTTATCAATTAAACTGCGGATGCTTTCTCCATTCATTTATTCATCTACAAAATGTCAGAAAAAAGCAGAGAGCACACGCCGACATCTGCAAAATTGCGTTTGTTATCCGACATACACTACCGTTCAAAAGTTTGGGGTCACTTAGAAAAAAGAAAGAAAAAAAACTTTTTCCAATGAAAATTATATTAAATTAATCAGAAATACACTCTACATAGTTAATGTGGTAAATGACTATTCTCTGTTTTTTAGTGAAGTCTCTACAGAGGTGTGTAGAGGCCCATCTCCATGTTCTAGTGGTACATTGTGTTATCGCCTTAGAAGACGAGCAGAGGGGTAGAACCCCCTTTAAACCCTTTTATTTATAACTTTTAATTTCGCACAGATTATTCCTTGACATTGAAACCCTTTTTATGTGAGCGCAGCTGAAAACAGTTATGCTGGTGAGAGAAGCTCTAAAACTGGCCTTCCTTTGAGCCACAAGTCTGAAGAACAACATTAATATTTACAGTGAAAATCATTATTTCTAACCTTGTCAATGTCTAATGACTATATTTTGTATTAATCTTGTATTCGTTTAATAAATAAAAGTGTGAGTTTTCATGGAAAACACAACATTTTCTCAGTGACCCCAGACTTTTGAACGGTAGTGTATATATGTTTCATGGGCTGCGGCTCATCCTGCATCCTCCAGGTAGCCGCTTCAATCAATACATTTAACTCTGCAGTTAAATCGGTTTCAATGAAAAAAGAGTCAGATTAGGAACTATTTGATGACGATTATGGATCGGAGAAGACGTTTGATGCCGTCTGTTGTTATTCTTCAGTTTCTCAGATGTAAATACATCATTTCTAGATCCATATAAATAGTTTCTTGCTTTTAAGATTTCATTATCTTCACAAACTGGAGGTCAGGATTGCGATATCGTGAGGTTTCCGTCAGGAGAACTCACTCCTCCTCTTCATCGTCTGATGATGCATTCATTTCTCAAAAGCAGTAAATGGTACAAAAACCTTTCAAACATGTTCTGTTTCATGAAAAAAGTGTTATGTGTGTGTGTGTGTGTGTGTGTGTGTGAGAGAGAGACAAAGAAGTATGAGAGTCTGACTGTCAGACTGTGTGTGTGTGTGTGTGTGTGTGCATGTGTGTGTGTGTGTGTTTGTGTTTGTTTGTGTCACTCGTGGTTTGGTCAGAGCCAAACTCTAATAAAACCTTGCCCTCTGGTTCCTACGGTGACAGAGCGCATCATCATGCCAGCTCATATAAAACTCACACACACACACACACACACACACACACACACACACACGCGCACACACACACCATGCCAGCTTCTATTACACACAATCCATGGCCTAAAAAGCTCCTATAATATTATTGTCACACACACACACACACACACACACACACACACACACACACACGTATCAGACTTAAGAGCACACACCACTGACTTAAATACATACAACTGTCTTAAATCTGTAATGGTCCACTTCTAAAAAGCTGGTCTCTCCTTTTTAACCACACACACACACACACACACACACACACACACACACACACACACACACACACACACACACACACACACATACTCTAAGTCAGAGTGACAGGTGAAGCTGCAGGCGTTATAGAACTATAGAAAACCTACTACCACTGTTGGCTGTCGATACGGCTACAACACACACACACACACACACACACACACACACACACACACACACTTGTCCACTGGTATACACACCCCTCTCGTGTTGTGGGGGTCACATGTCCTCCAGTGAGCTCCACAGTGGTGGGAGCAGCAGTTTGTGAATACTAAACTTTATTGACAAGGTTGCTGACGACGGACAACCAAGAGGAAGATGCCCGGTGGGCGCCAGTCACCAGCGGAAGATCTGTTCCTCCTCTTCCTCTCTTTCCGTGTCTCTCTTGTTGTTTGTTGACGACATAATAAATGATGAATCAGAGGCTCTAGCAAACCCTCTCCCAATGCCTCTGGAGATATGTCTAATTCTCCTATCAGTGAGAGGGAAACCAAATGAATCTCACGGACGAGTCAGGTCACAAAACAACAGATTTCAATTGAAGTTTCCCCGATGTTGATTTGTTTTGTTATCAACATTTACATTTGACCCACAAAGATGAGAAATGATGAGAGGGTTCACACATGTGATTAATAATGGAAAAGGATGGTGACAACACACCATTGCAAAACAACACCATTGCTGATTTGTTAGATTTTTTTTTTTAGGTCAATTTTAAAAATGACAAGTGATGATGAAAAAAAAAAAAAGAAGAGAAAGAATATCAAAAGCATGAAGCCGTTCCAGCTTTTGTTTTCTCTGGGAGTCCCATAATGACCCACTTGCATTCCTTACTGTTTCATTTGATGTGTATTATTTATCTTTAAGACATTCGATAGGTTTTTGAATAACACGCACACACACACACACACACACACACACACACACACGGTATTCACGTTAACACACAGGCTGCACACACAATGCTGGAATACATTCATCTTTGTTTGTTAATCATCAAGTTGTTGACTTTGTTTATTTGATGGCGTTGCAGAATGACATGTTGTTGACGTTGTCGGTTTTCTAAAGTCACTTCAATGTTCATTATCTGGATTCAACTCGGTCTGCATTTGTGTATATGTGTGTGTGTGTGTGTGTGTGTGTGTGTGTGTGTGTCTCAACTGGCATGTGCTGTCAAACTGCAGTGTTTCATCTGTTGCTAAAAAGACACTTCCCAGCCTGCACCTCTCTGACAGCCGTATTCAACACACACAAACACAAAGAGAAAATGAGGTGACAGCAATGCAAAATATAGATATTAAGTGAACAACATGCACAGTCGCACACATGTACACACACATCATTTTAGATAATACTTACTTTGATATATGATTGAAGCTGGATTGCAAAAAAACTATCTCATTTCACCCCATCGTCATACTGATAGCCTGGTGGTGTGTTTGAGAATGTGGCTGGAAGAGATAACATTCGTATGATTTAGTGTGTGTGTGTGTGTGTGTGTGTGTGTGTGTGTGTGTGTGTGTGTGTGTTGTGCTTTCGGCTTGTCATTAATAGACGCGTGACAGTGAGCTCTGATCTGAATGACTGGCCCTGAACCATCACACATCCATCACATCAACATGCATCACGGGACGCATGTCGGGTGAACACCGCGGTTTATGAATATATAATCAGGGTTCGTACGGTCATGGAAAACCTGGAAAAGTCATGGAATTTTCCAATGGTCATTTCCAGGCCTGGAAAAGTCATGGGAAAAAACTTAAATTGGAAAAGCTTTGGAAAAGTCATGGAAATGTGTTATAATCACATGTTCATTTACGCCCAGTTTCGATCAAAAGGTGTAAGAACCCTATATAATCATATTAATCAAAGTTCATGATCGTAAAAACAACACTGTTCGCTTTATTTTAATGTCACATTTTAAGAACGATCATATCCAAGTAGTTTTAAAAGGAAAGCTAGAGGATTTCAAATGTCACGGCTGAATGTATTTGCCGATTAAAGAAAGAAGTGAGACTTCAGAATGGGACTTAATGGAGATCTGGTTAGACACAATAATTAAACACCTGATCAAGGGAAAGGTAAAGAAAAACGTTTCTCCCAATCCTGGACCATTCGTCACTTAGACACACACACACATAAAATAATATATATATATATATATATATATATATATATATATATATATATATATATATATATATATATACACAACATACATTGCTGTATTTACATATATTTTATTTTATTTTGTATTTTATATTTCACTTTGTATACTTTATGCACAGTCACTTTCTTACTTTCTTATATTTATATTTTTATTGTGTTTAGTTTATTGGTGCTACTGTGTCAACAAATTTCCCCTTGGGGATTAATATTCTTCTATTCTGTTGTCACTCCTAAGACGTAACGAGTCCAAATGTACTGACTTTGTGAAGAGACCATATTCAGTTGTTCGTATGGAATCATTCTAATCCATTCATGACATGTGGCAACAGAGATTATCTTAGCGTGTCGTCGTTCTCTGCTTGCGCACCGATAACAAATTAAAGATGAAACCGAAGAGAAACGGTATCAGAGGATTCACTTTAACGGCAAAATAAGTTTTAAAATGGTATCACTCATGCAGCCTGTGAGATAAAGACACTCTCCCTTCATATCATTGCGTTTGAAGCAGATTGTACCCCCCCCCCCCCCCCCCCCCCCATCACACCTAATGCAAAATATCACGCTGGCATCGTGGCTCTTTCTCTTCGTACGATGCCACGTCTGAGATGAGCTGGAGGGAATATTTACACGACCTATGTCTGAAAGACAGGGTTCGTACGGCCGTGGAAAACTTGGAAAAGTCATGGAATTTTAAAATGTTCGTTTCCAGGCCTGGAAAAGTCATGGAAAAAACGTAAATCATAAAAGTTTGGGAAAAGTCATGAAAATGTGTTCTAATTTTTTAGACGTTATTTAAGTGTGTTTCATCCACACCTCGGGGCTCGTTGAAACCTTCTCTTCTGATCTTCTCTCCTCTCCACAGAGCCTCCACACCCCATCGCCCCCCCCCAGCTGCTGGGTGTCGGCCCCACATATCTGCTGATTCAGCTGAACTCCAACTCCATATTTGGAGATGGACCTATCATCCTGAAAGAGGTGCGTTCAGTGAGATGCCTCGTATATCCTTGCTTGGACCTAGTACTTGTTTTTAAGCAAGTAATGAACGTCAAAATGTATCACGTCACTTCTGAGTGACATGCATCGGGAATAGTTTCATATTCTGGAAATGTTGCTTCCTCTCATTCTTGTTGAGAGGTAGAGGAGAAGCCAAGTATTAGGCTATAACTAGCAGGTGGGTGGTTAGCTTAGCATAAACACCTAAGGTAGGAGAAACAAAGTGGATACTCGGCGCTTACTAAAAGTAGTCTGATTACTCAATTTGTCCTCAGCAATGAAAACCTCCAGAAAATTATTAGAATTAATATTTTTTCCCAAGTTTAAGTGTGAGGTACTTTATGTTTGTTTGTTGACGACCTAAACAGCCCTTTAAATAAATAAAATTACACAACCAAAATCAATCTTTGTAAAAAAGTTGATATTTCTTATATTTTGTGTTCAGGACATTGAAAACATATCATCATGTGAATTTTGTGTTTACCCAGTTGTCCCCAATAAATTAGGAAAAGTCATGAAATATGAAGCAAAAATATGAATATGAAATATGAACATATGAAAATGATTTTTTTTGAGACGTTGAACATTGAATGGGGTCAAATTGAGCCTAAAGGTCACAGGAGGGTTTAACTATAATCTGTTTTTCTTCTCCTTTGAGGTGGAGTACCGGATGACATCGGGCAGCTGGACGGAGACGCACGCCGTGAACTCTCCCAACTACAAGTTATGGCACCTTGACCCGGACACGGAGTACGAGATCAGGGTGCTCCTGACTCGCCCGGGGGAGGGCGGCACCGGGAAGGCCGGACCGCCGCTCATCACCCGGACCAAATGCGCAGGTAGGACGGAGACGGGTGGAACCGCAGCTGCAGCCGCTCTGCTCGTCCTCCATCGATCCGCCTGTCTGCTCGTGCTCTTTTTTCTGTCTCGGTATCTATATTTGAGTTGGGAGAGTATGAGCGGGCGGGGGGAGGGGCGGAGGGTCAGTGTGCGGCTGCTCAGTGATCTGAGTAATTAAAGTATTGCAGGCTCTCTCCACCTTTTCTCACTTCTGTCCTGCTTCTTTCTTTTTTTATTCTCTCACTTATTTCCTGATTTGACTCCTTTTTCTCTCCGACTGTCCATTCTTCCTTCGATATATCTTTTCTTTCTCCGCTCGGTTCCTTGTCGCTGCCTGCCCTCTTTCTGATTGCCTCTCATTCCCAATCTCTTTCTCTCTCTCTGCGGATCAATAGACTGCGGGCAGAAACACCGTCTGACATTTGTAGAAATAAACGACTGAAATATAAACACGGCCGGCCCGAGGGAGAGGCCTTGATATGCAAGGGAAGGAGAGCGAGAAGAAAAGCAGTGCGCTTGAACGAGAGACAGAATCAAGGAGTGATGGAGAGATGACGGAAAACAATAAGGCTGGGAAAGAAAGAGAGGAGACAATAGAGGCAGTGGGGGGAGGGGGAGGCGAGAGAATGATGAAACTGTGGAATGAAAATGAAAGAGAGCTGGAAACTCATAACCACGGGGCCTGACTGATGTCTGCCAACGTGCGTGTGTGTGTGTGTGTGTGTGTGTGTGTGTGTGTGTGTGTGTGTGTGTGTGTGTGTGTGTGAAAGATCCCACATGTGTGTTTATTGACAGAAGAAGAAGTCGTAGACTTGTTGAGGCGACTCGTGTATTGAACTGTTTCCTGTTAGACAGGAAAAGGAAATGAACCTCCCTCTCCTCACTCATGCAGGATCGAATCAAAGCAGGGAAATGGGATTATGAATTTAGTGGATTACAACAAACTACTCTGAATATTCTGTAAAAACTGTCTAGAAAGTAAAGAGAATGTTTTTTTAGGGAGATTTCTACTCTTCCCTGCACTTCACGTGATATTTTTTTTGAAGTTGCAATACCAACTCAGGCCACCGGGTTTGACTCGCGGTGCTGGGTTGAGTACAGTAACTTCCAGGGGTTTCTGCTGGTTGCCTAGCAACCACAAAGCGATAACAACCAGCCAAAAAATAGTCCTGCACATCCCGTAAATCCATAATTAGAATTTTTTTACACTTTGTTTTTTGTACAGATTAACACGACGCAGTACGGGAGCTTCCTGGTGCGCAGATGAGCTAACGTAGCCGTAGCTTCACCGCTCATTTACCCGTTGGCAAGAAAGCCCAACTTTTCCCCAAATATCAAACTATTCTATCAAGAAAAGATTTTCAACATCTTTGTTTTCAAATAATCTTTCTCAGTCACTTTCTATGACATTTGCATAATTGAGAGTACTTAAAATCCAAATGATGAATACAACACTTATACAATACAAATTAGACCCCATTTATTATTCTACTTCTGAACTAAAATTATTTTAGTGAAGAATTCTCTACTGTCTTTCTCTTTTTACTGTGATTATTGAAACTCTCACATACCTGTATTGTAGACTCTACATACAGGTATGTGAGAGTTGTGTGTGTAGACAGATAATATCACACACACACACACCTACACACACCTGTATATAGACTCTTGTATGTTTGCGTTGGTTGAGACACACACACACACCGGGTAGAAATGTTATTTAAATGGTAATGATTCCTTTGCTTCTTCTGTTTGGTTAGGTTTGTTTCATCCCACTGCCTGTAGTTTACTGAATATTTAGTTCAATGCAAAACAATGAAGACATGCACACACACACACACACACACACACACACACACACACACACACACACACACCAGGCAAAAACCCAAGCTTGTCACCACACAAAACACTGTTTAATTAAAAAAACAATAACGTTTATAAGATACCGAGCAGAAGTCACTCACACTGCCGAGCGATGGAGATGATAAGAGGAAGGAGTGCGTCACCTTCTCTCCTCTCTTCTTTTTTCTTCGTCTTTTCTACTTTGTTTCCAAGCTCCCTCTGTCCTTCACTCCCACTCTTCTCCATTTTTCCTCCGCGGTGATTCATTGTGCTTGTCAGGAGGGTGAAAAATAATCAACTTGAAGTGAAGAGTTAGTGAGTCTGTGTGCTGTCTGTGTGTGTGTGTGTGTGTGTGTGTGTGTGTGTGTGTGTGTGTGTGTGTGTGTGTGTGTGTGTGTGTGTGTGTGTGTGTGTGTGTGTGTGTGTGTGTGTGTGACAGAAGAAGATGATAAAGTAGCTTTTAATCCAAATCCAGAATTTTCGCCTGAAAACCTCTCGGTCACGGACGGTTACACACACACACGGACACAGAAGAGAGGCTCACCAAGCAGTATCGAAATGGAGCACACACACACACACACACACACACCCACACACGGTTCAGAGTATTCCTCGTATGTTGCACAAACTCAGCATCACTGGGATTAATGGAAGAATAGAATCACAAAACACACATTTCCAAACAGATGTAGGAATCGCTCAATATCTCACATGCACTCCTTTATACGGGAGGAAACGCACACACACCGTCAGCAGAACGAGGCCTTGAGGGTCGGCCCTGGAGCGGGTCGTCACGTAACCACGAGGTACCCGGTTCGACCCCGCTCTCCTCATAGTTCCATGTCGAAGTGACCATGAGCAAGGCACTGAGCTCCCAGCTTCTTTCTTTCTTCTTTATACACGTGTTTTTTCGTCGTATTCTGCGTGTCCTTGTGGTCATCGATGGTGAATGTTGAGGAGTTTCACATGAATCACTTCCTGCTTTGAAGACGCATGATGCAGATGTGTATATACGGGGAGAAATCT
>CM070101.1:2065000-2097500 GCA_036178185.1 Liparis tanakae | reverse complement strand
GCTGTTATTTTATGAGAAAGCCACATTGAAATTAAGAAAATATAACTTGGGATACACATAAAAAAAGGAAAATAATTGCTTTGTGTATTCCTGTTGTTGGTATGAATTTACAAGGGACTCCTTTATAGTACCGACTTTTTTAATGTTACTTTTATGAGCATTTGATCATTTTGTGCCTGTGTGTGTGTGTGTGTGTGTGTGTGTGTGTGTGTGTGTGTGAACAGTTCCGGGCTCCGTTCCCACTCAGTCACTCAGAGCCACGCCGTTTGAAGACAGAATTCTTCTCTACTGGAAGGAACCAGCGGAGCCCAATGGAGTCATCATACAGTACGAGGTACCATAAACGGACGCTTTGGGTGCAGTAATTGTCGGAGCGGCCAAACTACCCCTCCGCTCCGCGGGGACACGTACACACCGTGACTCTGTCCCCTCTCCGCCTGGCCTCAGATCAGCTACAGCGGCGTGCGTTCCTTCGACCCCTCGGTGCCGCTCCAGCGCCCGGGGCTCACGGTCCTGCCCTCCAACGCCACGCACCACCTGTTCGCCCAGCTCCACCCAGGTGTCACGTACCAGCTCTCCATACGCGCGTCCACCTCCAAAGGGTTCGGCTCGGCGGCCACGCTCAACGTGACCACCAATATTTCAGGTAGAGCGTTTCTGTTTTTCTCTCCTATATCGTGTTTAGATAGTCAGCTAACACTGACTCCTTCTCTTTCCGCAGCCCCGACAATAGACGAGTACGATGGGTCCGAGGCCTTTCTGAATGAAACCGCAACAACCATCACCATCCTGCTCAAACCTGCCCAGGCTAAGGGAGCACCCATCAGGTAATGCATACACCTACAGAACATGTACACTACCATTCAGAAGTTTGGGGTTGCTTAGAAAAAAGAAAAGAAAGCACTGTTTTTTCCAATGAAGTCTCTCCAGAGGTGTGTAGAGGCCCATCTCCATGTTCTAGTGGTACATTGTGTTATTGCCTTAGAAGACTAGTAGAGGTGTAGAACCCCCTTGAAACCCTTTTTTTAATAACTTTTTATTTAGCATTTTCCACAAACAGATTATTCCTTGACATTGAAACCCTTTTTAAAGTTAGCGCAGCTGAAAACAGTTATGCTGGTGAGAGAAGCTTTCAAATTGGCCTTCCTTTGAGCTTGACGTTTGAAGATAAAATTTATATTTCAAATAAAACCCATTATTTCTAACCTTGTCAATGTCTTGACTATGTTTTCTATTCATTTTACAATTCTTTCGATAAATATTAGTGTGAGTTTTCATGTCTGGGTGGGTGACCCCACACTTCTGGCTAGAGGACAGATCTTTTAGCATATAATTAGTCTGTATGTTGTACATATATAGTGTTCTCCATGATGTAAAGCAAACTACTTCTTCTTTTTACCATGTTTGTGAATGAAGCAGTGGTCACGCTTGAACGCACACATTATAGGACAAACATCTTTATAATAATAATAATAATTCCAACCATGGTATTTAAGGAAGTATTCACCCTCCGACAGCTGTGTGTGGAGGCAACATGTTGTGGTCCACTCGCTCTCAAGGTTGAACTGATTAGAAATCGGTGGTTAAATGTCACTGTGACCACACAACACACTTTATACACGATAACTCACACAGTAATTTGATAATTGTGACAATTTCACGTGATTTCTCCAATAGGATGAAATCAAAATGACATTTTGCACAGACATGGATGTAAACTGCAACACAAGCATACAACCAGTGGTACTTCTATTTTATTAATCATGAGTGAGTGACTGTATCCACAAAGACTGTTTTAATGATGCATTTATATGATCTTCTTTCCGTCCACAGTGCCTACCAGATTGTGGTTGAGGAGGTGAATCCTCAGCGGACACGTCGTCAAGCTTCCTCCGACTGTTTTGAGGTGATAAATCTCTTCCACACACATTAAGAACTAGCTATGAATGTGGAGCTACACTACCGTTCTAAAGTTTGGGGTCACTTAGAAAAAAGAAAAAAAGCACTGTTTTTTCCAATGAAAATGACATTAAATTAATCAGAAATACACTCTATACATAGTTAATGTGGTAAATGACTATTCTGTTTTTTAATGAAATCTCTACAGATTATTCCTTGACATTGAAACCCTTTTTAAGTGAGCGCAGCTGAAAACAGTTATGCTGGTGAGAGAAGCTCTAAAACTGGCCTTCCTTTGAGCCACAAGTTTGAAGAACAACATTCATATTTACAATGAAAATCATTATTTCTAACCTTGTCAATGTCTTGACTTTATTTTGTATTAATCTTGTATTCATTTAATACATAAAAGTGTGAGTTTTCATGGAAAACTCAACATTTTCTCGGTGACCCCAAACTTTTGAACTGTAGTGTATATCTAATCTATCTATATTAATTTTCTATCCGACACATTCTACCAAATACATCTCGCGGCCACCATTTCGCACCGGAGACAATTGGACATTTAGATCCCAACTCGTATAAAATAGATCAAACACGTTCAGTTTCACCGACTTACATTGTGTGTTTAAGGCAGATTTGAAGACATATTGTTTTAATGTCAACACATCTTCTGTCTCAGGTCCCAGTTTCCTACCACAGCGCGTCCAGCGGTGGATCTCCGTACTATTATGCCGCCCAGATGTCCCCCAGCAACCTCCCCGAGCCGCTCCCCTTCACCGTTGGAGACAACAAGACGTACCAGGCAAGCGTTTTTTTTATCTGAGCAGCGCATGCTGGGCCTCGTGCCCCACACATCTCAGGCGAAGAGATGAATCAAATGTAAAACTAGAAGGGGCACTCGGTAGAGCGCATACCTTCATATCACAAGATTGAGCATTGAATTATGAACATGTTGGCATTAGTTGCATGTCAATTGGATAGAAATTGACCGCACTATGGTAAAAAGAAGAGTTTGACCTTTTTATGACCTTGACCTTTGACCCGATCGATCCCAAAATCGAATCAAATGGTCCCCGGATAATAACCAATCATCCCACCAAATTGCATGTGATTTGGTTTAATACTTTTTGACTTATGCGAGTAACACGCATACACATAAATAAATACACGGCAATGAAAATATCTCCTCTGTAGCAGAGATAAGTGAAATTGGTATCTGATAATCTACGTATGTTTAGCTTCTCATTAAGTTAACTTCATTTCTTTTAATCTCCAGGGTTTCTGGAATCCTCCTCTGGCCCCGAGGAAGAACTACAACATCTACCTTCAAGCTGTCAGCAGCACGGAGAGGGTATGTAAACGTGTATTCATGGGAAGAAGCACTAAACACACAGAGAACTCACAATGCTCACCTGCTGCTATGAGTAAATACAATGTATGTACACACTAATAGACACTTATTACACGGTAACTACATCACAGCCTCTACATGCCAGCCATTCTGACTCCTGGGACACAGATTATCTGCTTGTATTAGCTTATACTGTGAATACACATGTGCAGTAGTTAACACACAAAGTCACATTCTTAGGTCATGCTATGGTGTGTGCACTTAGGACTCAGTTGTTCCTCTTTTTTTGTCTTTAGGAATCTAAGACTCAGTGTCTGAGGCTTGCTACGAAAGGTAAGAACATCACTGGTAAAAATTAAACTGATTTAAAGTATTTTTATGTCCCCTAAACTATCCTTATCTTATATCGTTAAGTTGCTGATCGCCCCTGAATGGTTGTGGATAATCTGATATTTATTATTATGACTGATTTAATGATTGTTTTGATGTTTCTTGCGTATTATTGGGGACGATATAACTCAACACAACATCATGTTTTGCATGTTGGAGATCAAAACATGTTAATGTTTAGTATCTGAGTGCACATCCAGCTCCTCTGTGTGCTGTCTAAATATCATGTTTTTACCAGCAGCCATATGTTGATAGATTATGGGTCTGGTTTAATCCCTGGGCAAACACACATACACACAAACACACACACACACACACACACACACATACAACTAACACACACACAGTGTTTTCAGGAAATATATTAATAAATGCATTTATCTCGGATTAACGGAAAGATACATAAATAATTGTTTTTGAAATTGACAGTCCGAGTGGCTGGTGCTGTTGACCTTCACTGAACAGTGAGGTCATTTTATTGTTTTATTGTTTTATTTTATTAAGTAACACAGAACTAGAAGGCAAGCAGGCAAATGAAAATATAACAAGCCCGTTGATTGTGAACTAGCAATTTTGTTTTGCTGCTCGGAAATTTTTAAGTTGATTTTCTGCCAATCGACTAATCATTAAATCGACTCGTCATTTCTTGAACGAGCAATTATTAATAAACAGGAGACTGATTGTATGTAAGCGTTTTCCTGTTTCGACCTGTATTCTATTGCGTCGCCACTTTTAAAACAATATGCGAGGGATAAACGGCCACGACAAAGGTTGATGTCATATTTACAGAAGTCATCATGTTCCTTGAATGTATTCTAGCCCCCTTCGTAAAACGGGACGTCGCGATCGCTTTCCGCCCTCAGCTGATCGTCGTTGCTTTGACCTTCCCGTGCCAAAGGAGCATAAAACCAGGCAGTAAAAGTGACATCATCTGCAGCGCAATCATCCGGAATCACAGCAGCATGAATCATCGTGGCTGATTGAGTTGTGTATCTTGTTTAAAGACCCATCGAGGGACGCACGCCGCGGCTCGGAGGACGAGGCGAGATGGCGCGAGTCGACGTGTCCCGTGCTCCGTCCTTGTGTCCGTGAAATAAAACAACTAAGTTCTAAAAGGAAAATGAACCCAGATGAAAAGTGGCGTTGTTCCCCCTTTTCCTCGTTGGGTCGCAGAGTTCAACGTGAACGAGACTCGGTGTTCAGCGTGAGCCAATAGGCTCTTAGGAAAAGGATCCCGTGGGAGAGATCAAAGGCGGGTGGATCCCGTGGGAGAGATCAAAGGCGGGGTCCAACCCCTCCAGTGCCTGCTAGGTGTCATGTTTCCGCTCCGGAGTAAGAGACATGTGGGGGTTCATACGGTCATGGAAAACCTGGAAAAGTCATGGGATTTTAAAATGGTCATTTCCAGGTCTGGAAAAGTCATGGAAAAAACTTAAATCATAAAGGTTTTGGAAAAGTCATGGAACTTTGATATAATGACATGTTCATTTACGCCGAGTTTAAAATAATTAATGTTTTTTAAAGAAAGACACTCAAATTATAAGCCGGCGTACGCTCTCAATACACAAAACAATTCTAAATGTTTCATGTTTATACCAAGATTTCAGTTTGGTCATGGAAATTTGCTTTAAAGTCATGGAAAAGTCATGGAAATCCACTGGTCAAAATGTGTAAGAACCCTGGTTACTTCTCCAAAGGCTGCGAGCAAGAGACGTCTCCAGCCTGAGGAGGCCTTAGTGGAGCTGAACTTATTTTAGTTCTTCTTCTTTTAATAAGGCTGAAAGACTAATGGACGGAGGCTTGAGACGAGCGTCCTCTCCTTTCTGCATGTGTGTGCACTCAACTGTGCATCCGGGAGGGAGGATTAAGAGACAGTGGTCCTATTAGGTCATCCGGGGGTATTGTGTGTTGTCATTGCTGCCTCAGGGTGTTTTGCGTGTGTGTGTGTGTGTGTGTGTGTGTGTGTGTGTGTGTGTGTGTGTGTGTGTGTGTGTGTGTGTGTGTTCATAACTGTTAGTGTACTGACCTGGATATTTAAGAGCTCCCGCCGACATTATCAGGTCAGGTCTCAGGACTCTGAGTCTTTTAAAGATTGCGTCTTTTCTTTTGTTGTCATGTTTTGTTTTGATGTCCTTCACCCGTCGACTGACATGACAGTTATTAGAAAAGAAAGTAGGTGAAACCAATTAGTGTGCAGTCATAAATGCAAAAAGGATTTGGCGTTAAAGCCACCTTTGTTGAACATGAAACAATAAATTGCCTAATTTTCAAGAGATTTGTTTTTAACTGCAAAGATAACTGCGGCCCCGGGATGTTAGCCAATCTCATTTCCACAAACTCAGAACATAAACAAACGTTATTTGTCATCTTTAATTTAATCTCCCAAAATATATATGTAGATATATTAACTCTGTACTAACATTAGGAAACGCATTCTATGTGTGTCATTTGTGGGTAGGTTCTCTTGTAACCATTAATTTCATCGTTCTTTGTCTCCATGTTTTGCAACTTTTGGTAATAATCTTTGATTTATATAAAGTGATTCCCGAGTTAATATTGTCGTATAAAAGAAACCTTAAAGAATAAGAATATTCTAAAGTTTTCTCATTCTCAAAAAATCCCAACACTGATATAAGTACATATGTATATACTAATTATTACACGTTTATTCTATTTTATTCCTCATTATTCCCATTCTGTTGCTCTAGTCACAAGAATCTGGGCACTTTATTTAATTTTTAGTCAACTCTACATGTACTAAATGTGTATTAATCTGCAGCTGCATATACTCAATGTAGTCCCCTTCGAGAAGCGTTTCCTATGAACTACATCGCCCTGTGTTATTTTAAATATGTTAAAGCGTTTTTCTTTGGGGGAGTCCGTATAGTTCTGATTTAGATTCTATAGATTTACTGCAGATCTTAAAGTTCTGGCTATGAAAACAATACAGAATTACGTTGATCTCAAACTATTTCATCTGACCCACCGCTCAAACTTTATCGATAAGCCTGAGTTCCATGTTTTAGTGCAATATTGTGACATAACGACATGGCTGGATGGGGACATCTCCAGGATTACGGCAGCAGAAACCTTTTATAACAAATGAATACGTCGGGGTCAACAGCCCTGAGAGAGAGATTATGTTCATCGCTTTGATATTTAGCATCGGAAGTAGATTGTTGTTTGATAGATGTATTGCATTATATGGAGTTACGTGCATATGTCTTTGTGTTGGATTATTTGGATTATGGTAATGCTCAACGATAATGTTCTTACGGGGCGGGACAGACCACTCCGGCGTTATGGGATCACGCCGCTAAGCTCCGGGGCTTGAAAACAGACGCCGTTGACTTTCCGCCCGTGATCGACGCGCTCCCGTCTCCGTCCGACGCGTCGCTTGTGAATTATATTCCAAGCGGATGAAAATCAGGGAGTTCAGAACATTCTCCGAAATCATCAGGAGCAGGAATGAGTAATACGCCGTGACATCGGCAGGAACATTGGACGGCGGCAGTCCGAAGCGTTTCCCAAGGAGAGCGTGACTCTCGCTATGACCTCAATTGGGCGGTGCCAGAAACACAGCAAACGAACATTTATTTATTTGGGTCGACGTATTTCATTTCCAGAGGGTTGGCAGTTGGGGAAAAAGAAGAACGAGTAGAGAGATCACAGCCTCGGTACATTCTCCATCAGAGGATTCAACTAGATGAATGAGAAGCGGGGCGCGTGCTCCTGTAATTGAGCGAGGACCCGGACCAGATGAACTTAGTCCGCCTCCACTGCGATTCCTACTATCTTCTTCCAGGACTTAACCACTTCCCACTGTACGTGGTAGAGGTGAAGTCCTCCAATGGATGCTTCTTAGCCATGTTTACGTCCATCAGTTTGTCAACCACGTTGGTCCAAACAGAAATATCCACCCGATGGATCGCCGTGACATTTTGAACCGTTATCTGTGTTTCCCAAAAGAAGAGTCTAGAAGACTTCGGGTGTCCTCCGGCTCACTCTCCATCCACTCCATTTATCTGCAGAAACAGTGCATGACCTCAGGGACCCCCTGGTGTTAGCCTCCGCATGATAGAGAAAATACCTTCACATTTCACAAGTTTGGGCATTGAATTATGAACATTTCGGCATTAGTTGCATGCCAATTGGATAGAACTTGACCGCGCTATGCTAAAAAGACGATTTTGACCTTTACATGACCTTGACATTGACCTTTGACCCGATCGATTCCAAAATCGAATCAAATATTTACCGGATAATAACCAATCTTCTCACCAAATTACATGCAATTCGGTTTAATACTTTTTGACTTATGCGAGTAACACACATACAAATCAATAAATACATACATAAATAAATAAATACATAAATAAATAAATTAATAAATACACGGCGATGAAAACATAACCTTCCGCATTTTCAAGCGATTTGGTTTAATCCTTTTTGTGTTATGCAAGTAACACGCATACAAATAAATAAATAAATAAATAGGCGACATAACCTTCCGCATTTTCAATGTGAAGGTAACTATGATGTTGAACATGATAAACTTTATACATGCTCGTGTGTCATTATGTGTGCGTTTGTGTACTCTTGTTGGCATTTATTTCAAAGCGCGGCTGTGGCTGATGGCAGAGTGTGTGCAGCCCTTATTTCTTTATTAAGTTGCTCGAATTAATAACCGCTTTAAACCCGCCAGATGCCCACTGTAAAACACCGACTCTGAAATGGGCAGATATGAACTGGGAGAATGTATTGTTAATGATCCGAGCCACGGAAGTTCATCAAATAAAGCGTGTGGGTATATTGGGATCCTTAATGACAGTTGCCATGGCATTTGTGTTGGCAGTTGTATGACTTTGGAGGAATATTTAGAGTCTTGATATTTACCTGATCTTTAGCAGAGGAATTAAACCTCCCTGTTTAATTGGCTCCCTGGGATTTGTTTCCTCATCACACTCACCACTTTACTGACATTGTAAAGACATCTCGAGAGAAAATAAACTTAATTCCGGAGGCTGTCAGGTGAAATATGTTTCCAGCCTTTCATGACACGGGGTTGCGTAAATACTTAAAAAATATTGTCAAGAATCCATTTCTTGTTTAAAACAGGCGTACAGTGCAAAAGGGCAACTTTCTGACAGAAGAAAATCTGAACGTCTCCACCAGAAGATTATTCTGGACCGATAACATTTCTGCTCGGCAATTAGAAGAAATGTGCGGCAGACTGGGTGTTTTATACCGACGTATTCACCAGATGGCGAGCACATTTCCCACAACCCCCTTGATACCAGTTCAGTAACGCAAACCAACCTCCAACTCACACAGTACTTAACTGAGTGATGGAGCAGAGTGTCCAGCAAGCACTACGCTCAAGAAAGAAGGGAGATAATACAAAAGCGAGAGCGAAACATTAAAAAAACGACTTTTCTCTTCTTTATTTGGGGTTTCATAATCTTCTGCAGCGTTTCAAGACATTGCCAGTCTCCCTTTGAAGTTATTCAACATTCTTTTAATGATGGTTTTCACTTTGTATCTTGTAGATAGATAGATAGATAGATAGATAGATAGATAGATAGATAGATAGATAGATAGATAGATAGATAGATAGATAGATAGATAGATAGATGGATACTTTATTAATCCCGAGGGAAATTTAGGTCAACCAGTAGCTTAACTTAACTCACAAACATACATACACAACTTACAGTAGAATCACAGTACAACAACAATACACATGTTCACAGGGAGTAGGGTGTATACAGATCTTTACAGATATTGGTGTGCATTGATTGAGTCAGTATTGATGTTGATATCCACGAGGATAGTGCAAAATGATATAAATAGAAATGCTATAAATAAACCAGTCCGTGCAATGGGCTAGTATAGCCAGTAAAAAGAGTTAAAACCAGTAAAAGAGTAAAAAGAGTAAAAAAAGTTAAGAAAAGATGGACAGTGGGATGGAAAAATAAAAATAAAATAAAAAGTAGATACTCCAGTGTTTAACACATGGGGATGCAATACGATGTTGTGTCCACACCTAGGACGACATAATCACTAATCACTGTGGTATTGTTGGAGCGTGAGCCTCTATTGTGTCACACCCACAGTATTGACGTTGTTTTATTGGCGTTATAAATGTTTTAGGCGCTACAGAGGAGCCAGAAGTCATTCCGGACCCCGCCAAGCAGACGGACCGGGTGGTGAAGATCGCTGGGATCAGTGCCGGGGTCCTCGTCTTTATACTGCTGGTGCTGGTAGCCATCCTATTGGTCAAGAAGAGGTGAGTGACAGACCACGCCCACTAAAACAGCTTCAAAGGAGGATGTCACGAAGATGCGAGTGCGACGTGAACAACAGGACGACACCAACACACACGCAAGAACTCGCACACTAATGTGCACCTGAATCCATCCTCCTGTTGTGTGTCGGTCCAGTATTTGCTGAAGTAACACCATCTTCCATCCATCCACCATGCACATTGATCTCCCTAGAGAACCAGCTGGATCATTTCCTGAAGTTTGTTCTCTTTAGAAGCCGCTAAATAGCCGATGGCTCGATTTCCTGGGAACTATTGCGAAAATATGGTGTTTCCACAATTAGAAGCTCTCGTCTCGCAGTTGTTTGATTTAGTGCGGGAGGGATCTGAGGCTGTTTTACTTCTTTCATTTCTTGTCCCGTGCAGCTGTTGAATCGAGCTAAACAAAACAACAACCTCTCGGAACGGAGAGTAATAAAGAGAAACGCAGCGAACGAGATGAGTGGAAGATATTAAGTAACCTTTCAGGATTCAAATTAAGAAATTGCACTACACATGGATTATGTAAACACATCTAACACATAATGAATCCTAGAATGTGGTATTTTAGAGGTGAAAGGAGAATAGATGAACGTGCATTGGGCATAGAAAAAGAAAATATTGGAAAAGTTGATGAAGAAAAAGGGTCCTGACAATTGAAGAGAAACAACAATTTCTATAGTGAAAAGTGAATATACATTTATGCATATATATATATGTATTTATATATTTTGTATATATATATTTATATATACATGTATGCATATATATGTATTTATATATATATATATATATATGCATATATATGTATATATATATATATATATTTTATATATATATATATATATATATATATATATATATATATATATATATATATATATATATATATGCACACAGACCACACAATTTACTTCCATGTAGGATAGCATCAAGCGTGTTGTTAGTTTGGGGAAGGGCTCCCCCGTGTGGCGGTTTGACTCTAGTGCAGCTTGTTGATGCAGCTGAACGTCAGCAGTAGATCAAAGGGAACAACGCGATACTTTCTATGTCTACAATGCATTACTAACATATTTTGTATGCATTATAATCTGCTTATCACACTGTCTGATTGTAGTTATAAGGACTCGTAAATATTCATAACACCTTATAACAACAATCACATTATACAATATTGTACAATGACTTATAAGTTTGAGTATTATACTTATAGTTGCTGTTTACTCATTGGCTGATTATAGTTTACTATAATCCCCATACTTGTAACACATTTATGTTTTCATAATACATCATCATGTGATTAATGAAGTTTTAAATATGTCTTTATCGTTATATCATTACATTTATGCAAGAACAACACACACATTGTAAAATTAATTTTAACTTATTACAAACAACAAACAACAATTAATTACTGTTTTGGGAATTATAGCACACTTACAACAACAAATTAGAGTGAGCGACTGACCGTTATGAACTATTACGATTTCTTAAAGTCGTAAAATTAGTTGCAATTATTGTTATACGGCATAATGTATGATTTTAATTAGAGTTGTAGAGCTGTAAGCAGATTGTAAAAGTGTTTGTGATACATGAGATGGATTTCATAGAAAGTGCGACATGTAACTCATGGCATGTGCATATAATAATAATAATAATAATAATAACAATAATAACAATACATACAATTTCTATAGCGCTTTTCATATTACTCGAAGACGCTTTACAACACATAATTAAAAAATCCTAAAAGCCAAGCATTAGAAATTCCAATAAATATGTTACTGTAACATTTCCTTGGTAAGTCCATACTCTGGTCCTGTTTACGTTCACAGTGACTCATTTAAACGGTTTAATATTATCACGTGAAAATTATGCTGTAAGGACAGTTTAAACCCCCCCCCCCCCCCCCCCCAGTCGAGACTCTTTGTTTTGCAGCCTCTATTCATCAAACCCGAGTAACTGAAGTTACATGAGGCTGAATTATGGATTATGTCTCTTTTTCAGGGCGTACGTGTGCTTACAGCATGCATATTTAATAATTAATATGCGCATACAAGAGTATGCGCATATTAATTAACTATTTCTAAACACGCCTGTGACCTATCAATTAAAAGTTGTTTTCAGGAAACCAAAGTGCCTGATTAAAAAGAGAATAATTAGCAACTTAATTTTTATATTCAGGACACATATATTCCTGGATCTGAAAAAAGTATCAACCTCGATAGCTCGATGTTCTCATCGACCACCACGCATCTCGAGCACATTACAAGACGTTCGAGAGGATCGCTCGTCAACTTGTAATCGTCTTTCAGGAGATGCGCTGAAGTATTATTGCATCTTGCCAGAGGCTCGAGAGAGCAACCAGGGAAACAGTCAATTACAGCCCATCATGATCTCGCTCAGCACATCCGAAACAATTAGAGACATCAAAGTCAGCGATGGACTCTCCTCGCCGGAGAACTCTGCTCTTGCAGCCGGATCTCCGTATTGTTATGTTAATTCTCTTAATGAATCCTGCCATGCAGCAGTCGTGTCAAAGTGCAGATGTGAATGTTATCCACAGGCAAGACACGATATGTATACAGCACCTCAACGTGGAGGGTGGCCTATTCTATTCAGTGCAGAAGCTGCTGTTTGAAATACCTGACAGGTATATATACCCCCCCCCTCCACCCACAGCTCTCACTGGTTTTCTCAAGTGGTTTATTCACTGCAACCCTTACTGAGCGTTTCCTGCCCCTTTAAGGATTTAAAGCCTTTTTTACAGTGCAAACTTGATCCAAATTGAAAGGAGTAGATTGCTAAGTATTTGCATAGAGCTGGGAGGAGCTGGAGTCAGTGTGTCTGTTGTTGTTGTTATTGTTTTGAACTGTAACCAGCTCGAGTTTTTTTTATGTATTTGGGCAAATAAACACCAGCAGCGGATCACAACGCATTCAAGGACTGACGCGGGATCACAGGGCTCTTGGAAAGCAGAATACCGCGTCAACATATTATATTTAAGTTTATTCCTGACAGTTTCAAGTTATATTACCGTCAACAGCAGAAGATGAATGGTATTTTTTGGAAATATATATTTTCAAGCGTTGTGTTTTCTTGTGTTTCGAGGTTAATACTTTGTGTGGTGTTTTGTACATTACTTTTTCAAGTTATATTTTGGGTGACTGTGTAGCAACGATCATCTCCTGACAAGTTACTGCTTGAGAATATGTGTTTACATAACTCTGCATGGGGTAGGACATTGTCCTCGAGCTACTGCAAGGGAATCACTTATAATGCATCGTTGTTTTGAGCTATGACATAAGTTGTGTTGAACTATGAAAGCAGATCTGACATGTTTTTATCACAGGATGTGTGGCGACCTTAATGAGTGTGAAGTTATGTTGACAGCATTTCGTCGTTTTCCATAAAGGTTTCTGGGGAGATCAATCTTCATTGTCATACAACCTTTACCACTTTTAACAATACTGCATCTTTAAAAAGGTGGGACGTGATGACATTGCAATGACACCCTGCTTGCTTTACAGGAAGCAGATAACAGAGCTTTGTATCCGCCAAATTATCTACTTTTTATGGTAGTAAGGAAATGATTATTGGCTGATTAGGGCGAAAAGAAAACTCAGATACAGCAATTTCCACTTCAAAATAATGTATGAATATTGTATTAAAAAAGACAAGAACAACTATGTTCTGATAGTTTATTATTAAAAGTTATTTGTTACTTAAGTTCTAGTTTTATAGCTGTTTTTTTGTAGTATTTATTTAGCATTCAACTTGAGTTTTGAATATTTTTCTTTTAATAAACAGGGCCCATAGTTATTATAACAAACCCTTGCATGACCCTCAAGTTGTAGCATTCAAAAGGTGTTTTCTTCTGTTTCTGTTGTTGCCGGTTGGGACAGGACAGTACTGTCCTAATTTGCACATTCATGACCTTTGTGTCTCGTTCTTTGCTTTCTGATTGGCTCACAACCCCAGGAGGACCTACTATTCATACTCTTATTACCTGTAAGTAAACAACCAATCAACAATCAGCTCACCCAGCTGCTGTTATCTTATTGGGGCGAATTATTAGTGGCTAGTTGTTGTCATTTTTAAAGATGCAGTATACTTTTTTCAAGACAAAACACATTTTCAGCTCTGACCAATCAGCCCAAGTCATCCTCATTGACGTCCCGGGGTGGGGGTTAGTTCACTTTCATGTCAGTCAGAATTAATCAATCAATCAATTACATTTAAGTATTTCGAAAAAACATTTGCAAGAGAATGTTTATTGTTTCGACAATACCTGCTAAATCCTAATCAAGTGACTCTTTAAAGGGACTAAACTGACAACTGAACTGACCTCAGCCCTGGTGTCCTCTACATGCTCCAAAGTTGCTGTGAAGTAGGCTTATAGAGGCCAAAGTGGGCCAACAACCAGACCAGAGTGGGACAGCTCAGGCCCAAAGCGTGTTATTTGAAAAAAGAATGCTGCACTTGTGACTTGTAGCTCTTTGTGTGCATGTAGTCATGTGATCATCCATCCGCCCATCCAGTCACAGGTATCAGGGTTACTCTGCTGCACATGCTCGGTGTCTCAGTCCGCTTCCTGTGCGGAGCGCCGGCTTCCTGCGGAGCTCACGGCTCTGACGTTGGTTGTTGTCGGTGGTTTTTCTCGTGTTGTGGGAACTCTTTGCTTCTCTACTCTGTTTCCTATTGGCTGTGACCAACATGAACCCCTCATCGCCTCTTTGCACTTCCTTTAAAAAGAGTTTAGTGCACTGAAACAAAAGCAGACGAGCAGATGCACTACCGTTGAGTTTGGGGTCACCGAGAAAATGTTGTGTTTTCCATGAAAACTCACATTTTTATTTATTAACTGAATACAAGATTAATACAAAATATAGTCATTAGGCATTGACAAGGTTAGAAATAATGATTTTCACTGTAAATATTAATGTTGTTCTTCAAACTTGTCGCTCAAAGGAAGGCCAGTTTTAGAGCTTCTCTCACCAGCATAACTGTTTTCAGCTGCGCTCACATAAAAAGGGTTTCAATGTCAAGGAATAATCTGTTTATGGAAAATGCTAAATAACAATATAACATTTTTTTAAGTGTTTCAAGGGGGTAATAACCCTCTGCTCGTCTTCTAAGGCAATAACACAATGTACCACTAGAACATGGAGATGGGCCTCTACACACCTCTGTAGAGACTTCATTAAAAAACAGAGAATAGTCATTTACCACATTAACTATGTAGAGAGTATTTCTGATTAATGTAATGTCATTTTCATTGGAAAAAACAGTGCTTTTTTCTATTTTCTAAGTGACCCCAAACTTTTGAACGGTAGTGTATATTTTGACATTATTCATACATTTCTTAGAGAGAGTTGAACACATTTAATTGTATGTGCAGAAAAAATGTGATTGTTAAAGCAACCAACATGTCACATTGATGTTATCCTCATACAGACATCTCACTTGATGTAACTCTTTTTCACATTTATTAATTCAGTCCCAGGCTTATTTGGCAGGTGCTGGATCAAAAGAAAACCCCAATAATAAATAATAAATATAGGCACACTGTAGCTCCCGCCATCAGACTACAATCAGACCTTAGGTGTTTAAAAGTGTAAACACCTGAAATGGAGATCACCTGTAGTTGTGGTCACGGCTGCCTCTCCTCTCTTTCTGTCCGTTTCTCCGTCTCTCTCCTTCACACATAACGTATACACAGCAGCATATGGTGGTTTATAATATATGCATCGCCTTCTTTCTGTGTTCTGTTGCACAATGCACTCACAAACACACACTGGTCTGCAGCCAAAACGTGTTCCCGAGTGTGTGTGAGTGTTTGTGTATCATGTGTGTGTGTGTGTGTGTGGTCTTAGAGGTGGATTTGGTGTATTTTGGGGTGAAGAGGTGAAATCAAACAAAGCATGCTTCCTGTCTGTGTAGGGGGACGAAGTCAGAGCTGTACATTGTATCAGTTATGCAACAATCAGACATTTACTTCTTCATCAAGATTGTTTTTGCATTCATGTGGGAGCTCCTACGGCTCTATAAGCAGGTAACGGTAAAACATCATTCCTGTTGGCTCCCCCTGATGTTGTCCTCACTGATGTACACTACCGTTCAAAAGTTTGGGGTCACTTAGAAAAAAGAAAAAAAGCACTGTTTTTTCCAATGAAAATGACATTAAATTAATCAGAAATACACTCTATACATAGTTAATGTGGTAAATGACTATTCTCTGTTTTTTAGTGAAGTCTCTACAGAGGTGTGTAGAGGCCCATCTCCATGTTCTAGTGGTACATTGTGTTATTGCCTTAGAAGACGAGCAGAGGGGTAGAACCCCCTTGAAACCCTTTTTTAAATTTTTGTATAACTTTTTATTTAGCATTTTCCACAAACAGATTATTCCTTGACGTTGAAACCCTTTTTATGTGAGCGCAGCTGAAAACAGTTATGCTGTTGAGAGAAGCTCTAAAACTGGCCTTCCTTTGAGCCACAAGTTTGAAGAACAACATTAATATTTACAATGAAAATCATTATTTCTAACATTGTCAGTGTCTTGACTATATTTTGTATTAATCTTGTATTCATTTAATAAATAAAAGTGAGGGTTTTCATGGAAAACACAACATTTTCTCGGTGACCCCAAACTTCTGAACGGTAGTGTACATCTATGGCTCTGGGTGCAACATGGTCCTGCATGCTCTGTCATGCTCACAGTATTAAGCCCTCAACAGTTATTTGTCCTCGGATTTTATAGAATTCAACCTGAAAAAGATAACTTGACTTTTAGGTTATGAACTGTTATTCTCTCTTCACCGGTTACAGTTTTCTGTTCCCTGGAAAGGAAAACGTTTGGATCCACAATTTAACAAAAGCCTTTGAAGCAAAACAAGAGATTCAAATAAGAAACCCAGGTGTTTCTAGAAAGGCAGCGTACCTTTCTCCAATCACTGTAGACTGATTAATCATGACGTGAGCTTGAGTCCAGCTCCTCATTTGATGAAGGCTGCCGTGAGTCGGTTGGTACATCATTTCCCCCGAGCTCCCGTGGATCGGACTCGTTCCCTTACTGCGGTTTTATCGGGACGTTCCTCTCTTCGCTGTCGGATGAAAACCAAAGATTGAATCCTCATGTGATGTTTTTCACTTGTGGTTTTTTCTTTCCTTTTATTGAAAGAATTTCTTTTGAAAATGATCTTTAGAGGATAGAACGTAGGTGTTTTCATCTGACAGCTCATCTATGGTACCGAGGTTGACTTAGCTACTTGTAGGCCACAGGGCATTTGTTACCCCCCCCCCCCCCCCAGCCTTTCCTCCTCTCCCCCTTGCCTGTTCTTTCCTCTTCTCTTCCTCTCTTGGACCTGAATCTGAAGTCTGCATCTTGAGTCGGCCGCCTGCAGCCCCCCCAACTGTGCTTTAATTGCCAAAACCACACGATACCACCTACTTCATACAAAATCATACCACATCTTATCATTTTAGTCGATTCCTTACTTGGCGGGGGTCTGCAGGCTAGCTGACGTATCCCTGTCTGTTTCTAAAGCGCCTGACTGTGTCTGTCTCTGCTCCCGACAGGAAACTGGCTAAAAAGCGTAAAGACGCCATCGGAACCACGCGGCAGGAGATGACTCACATGGTGAACGCCATGGACCGCAGCTACGCCGACCAGAGCGCTCTGCATGGAGAGGACCCCATGGCGGTGACCTTCATGGACTCTCACAACTACAACAACAGATGTAGGTTCACAAACAAGACTGTAATTATAGTAGTTATGAACCATAAACATCAGTATTAACCGCGGACTGTCGTCAAAACGCAACTCGATAAGTGCAAATGGAATTTAATATTCAGTTTTATCCTGTTAGATTCAAACACATGTACTTATTTTCATCTTTCCTCTCTTCTCTTCTTACTGATGAGACTTTAATTCTCCCCAAAACTCCGGTTACAGATCACAGTTCAGTCGTCATTACAGCATTTCAATGTGGAAACGACTAGAATTATCGTCTCGTTTGATAAATCTTCCCATTATTTTTGTGCTAATTATTTATTATTTGTCTAAAGTGAATCCTCCAAATGTCTGTTCGATCTTACCAACAGTCCAAAACCTCCAAATATTCAGTTTATAGTATAATAACACAAAGAAAAGCAGCACATCCTCACATTGGAGTAACAGGAACTAGGTTATGTTCGGCCTTCTTTGCCCGGGGATGGACTGGAACTATTTATTGACGATTAATTGGAGATTTCCAATAAATCTCGTAATCGCCTTATAATTTGAAACAACTTAAGAATTGATTCAACCATCTCAGTTTAACAATTAAAACTAGAATGGGCACTTGGTAGAGCGCATACCTTCGCATATCACAAGATTGGGCATTGAATTATGAACATGTTGGCATTAGTTGCAGCCAATTGGATACAAATTGACCGCGCTATGGTAAAAAGAAGATTTGGACCTTTTCATGACCTTGACCTTTGACCCCATCAATGCCAAAAATGGTCCCCGGATAATAACCAATCATCCCACCAAATGTCATGCGATTTGGTTTAATACTTTTTGAGTTATGCGAGTAACATGCATACAAATAAATAAATACACACATGAATAAATAAATAAATACATAAATAAATAAATAAATACACGGTGATGAAAACATAACCTTCCGCATTTTCAAGCGATTTGGTTTAATACTTTTTGTGTTATGCAAGTAACTCGCATACAAATAAATAAATACACACATGAATAAATAAATAAATAAATACATAAATAAATAAATACACGGCGATGAAAACATAACCTTCCGCATTTTCAATGCGAATGGTAAACATGGGAAGACTATTACCGGTGTTGATAAGTGTAGAAAGCTTACGTATGTTTATGTCTGACGTGAACGAAAGAATTGCTGATAAATTATTTCTGTGTAATTTGTGGCTTTACCAGACCACGTTGAGCAAAGCACACATTATGGGATGGTTCAGTCATCGAGAAACGATCCTTCAGATGTCGATATTTCCCCCGTGTCACGTGTTTTCCGCCGCCAGCCGCACTGTCCCTGCTCACTTTAAGCTCCTCGTGTGAGTGACCCTGAGACTCAGGCCGTCTCCTCACCGTGTTTCCTCCCACAGTGCCCAACGACCCTCTGGTTCCAACGGCGGTGCTAGGTGAGGCTTCTAGCATGTGGCGGATGTGTCTCGTTCACCCATCCTCATCTCAGCCCCCTCCCCCTTGTTGCATTGCATAGGTCCCAGTTTAGTTTCTATTTCATCCTGCACCCTGTGTTGCGTAACGTGACTTCTGTTTCTGTTAAGTACGTTTTTTTTTGGAGGTGAATAGTTTGGCTTGACTGAAGTTTCAGTACCACCATTGTGTCTCTAGTGACCACAGATAGAGACACACAGCAGCAGATGGACAGTAAACTGAAATTAAACCGAAATACGAAAGAGATGTTTGGATTCAGCTCAAATGCAATCTAAGCGGATGACAAAACTGTGTGTTCATCTTTTATCTTGTTTTGCCACCTCGTGCCAACACTGGGTGTAAAACATAGCCGGTACAAAAAAAAAACTCCAACAGCCAAGCATTTCATCTGTCGCCCCGTGTTTTCCCCGGGATCAATCACTCCCAATCCACGCCACGGTGTCTGTTTCCCACCGAGAGTTATTGATACACACAGTAATTACCCTCATTCTCCCTCAGAGACCTCATTATTTCCTCGGTTTTGAGTTGTTTCCAGACGCGCCGTTTCCCGTCCAAAAAAACGACACAGAAACCGATGCTTAAAGAGAGGAAGGCGATTTGTCACACCGCCACCGCAGAACCGCCGCAGATTAAATCTGTGAAATCAAGTGAGGGTGAATAACTCGGGGCCTGCGGGCTTGGCAGAGCTCTTTCTATGCACCGGATCTCAAAGTCTGCTGGAGTATCTCGCACCACCTGTGATATCCCCTCAGCCGAAGAGCGTCAACTAGTTGCTGCCAAGCTGGATTCTCCTCCAGCTCCAGAGTCGCAGCGCAATGTGTTTATCTCTCTTCAGGATGCGGAGTTCTAACAAACCCTAAAGGGCTCGGCGAGCCACGGCGTTAACCAACCGATCCAACGCCTTTAATCTAGAGCGACGGCTGCAGTTCTAATCTGTCCCGGCCAATCGCATCACGGCGCACGAAGTAGCGAATTAACCGGCCGCGTCGGGTCAAGTTTACTGTTAATTGCCCCGACGAGGGCGTAGCAACAATGGGTAATGAGCTAACGTGTCCTCAGAGCAGATAAAAGCATCAGCCGCATGTAACAGGGTTCGTACGGTCATGGAAAACCTGGAAAAGTCATGGAATTTTAAAATAGTCATTTCCAGGCCTGGAAAAGTCATGAAAAAAACTTAAATCATAAAAGTTTTGGGAAAAGTCATGGAAATGTGTTATAATCACATGTTCATTTACGCCGAGTTTGAAATAATGAATATGTTTTTTAAAGAAAGACTCAAAATATAAGCCGGCGTACGCTCTCACTACGTAAAATGTTCAAAAAATTATTTTTTTTACCGAGATTTCCATTAAGTCATGGGAATTTGATTTAAAGTCATGGAAAAGTCATGGAAATCCATGGGTCGAAATGTGTAAGAGCCCTGATGTAATAAACTGTCGGTTCATAAGCAGTCGTGGAGACGAAGTCGCTCGTCTGACGGCTGTCGGCTCGCGTTATCCCCGCTCACCTGGAAGCTCTGCATCAATCTGAGCCCATAATTACACACGCCTCCTGCAAAGCTACCGGAATGAAAAGTTAATTATGTCACGCGCTATACGGTGATAATTAAACCTGCAACGTTTCTGTCAGACGATTGCTTTCGATGCATTGTTTCATTCCAGAGGCGTCCCACACTGACGTGTGGTGAACCTTCATAATGAGAGAGGGAGGTGTAGGACGCTGGGTGTAGCATCGGGAAATATTTGAAGTGTGCTAAACGAAGCAACAGTTTAAAAGAGGGCATCGCAGGAGACCACCGCTCATTTTAAGTTGCGTTGCGCTGCTTCTTTGTGTCTTTCATGTTGCCGCAGGTGTGTTTTCCTCGTTTTTTGCTCATGCTCCATTGTTTCGTGAGTTCATCGATGTGTTTCACCCCCCAGCATTGTGTATGAACGTTTAGGGTCAAAGGTACTTCATGTTTCTAAGTACTCCTCCCATCAGTCTGACTGAACCTTTTGCTCTTCTCTTTTCCTGCTGCTTTAACTTGTAGTTCCAATCACAGGTGAGTAGAGACAGAAAAGGGACTCAGTTAGATTTGTGGAAAATGCAGTATTCTGTTTAAGTTCAACGCCGGCAGCAGAAGCAGTACGCTTATGGATATGTGAAATCATTGTTTTGTTGCTTTTCTACACATAAAAGCGATGTGTTCTATATATCATGAACGGACATATTATACAACCTACACTACCGTTCAAAAGTTTGGGGTCACCGAGAAAATATTGTGTTTTCCATGAAAACTCACACTTTTATTTATTAAATGAATACAAGATTAATACAAAATATAGTCAAGACATTGACGAGGTTATAAATAATGATGTTCATTGTAAATATTAATGTTGTTCTTCAAACTTGTCGCTCAAAGGAAGGCCAGTTTTAGAGCTTCTCTCACCAGCATAACTGTTTTCAGCTGCGCTCACATAAAAAGGGTTTCAATGTCAAGGAATAATCTGTTTGTGGAAATTGAAATATAAAAATGTTTTTAAAAAGGGTTTCAAGGGGGTTCTACCCCTCTGCTCGTCTTCTAAGGCAATACCACAATGTACCACTAGAACATGGAGATGGGCCTCTACACACCTCTGTAGAGACTTCATTAAAAACAGAGAATGGTCATTTACCACATTAACTATGTATAGAAAGTATTTCTTTAATGTCTTTTTCATTGGAGAAAACAGTGCTTTCTTTTCTTTTTCTAAGTGACCCCAAACTTTTGAGCGGTAGTGTGTATCAACTTGAAAAGTGTTTTACTGCATTATTCATCCCACAGGCTTAATATGAGTAATTGGATCTGTCTTATATTTTCTTGCACGCTAGACAGTGTAAAACACTGGAAGCACTTCTAATCGCAACTCCAATGTTTGGTGAATTCTCCATCTAACTGACCGGTTCTTCCCCTCTCGTTGAAGATGAGAACCACAGTGCCCCCGGAGCGGAGAACAGCCGGCTGCTGGACGTTCCTCGGTACCACTGCGAAGGAACCGAGTCTCCTTACCAGACGGGACAGCTGCACCCGGCCATCCGCGTGGCCGACCTCCTGCAGCACATCAACCTCATGAAGACGTCCGACAGCTACGGCTTTAAGGAGGAGTATGAAGTAAGATTATAATTAGCAGTACTTTGGCGAGTCGTATTAGTTGCCTGCCTGGTTAAAGGACAGATGTTTCTGACTCTATATTGACATTACGATATCTGACATGTATTGCACACACATTTTTATGTAGGGAAAAACAGAGAGCTTATAAAGAAAGCCAATAATGCTTTATTGTAAGCTTTGGCTTGACAATAAAATGATAAAACTAGAATGAGCACTCGGTAGAGCGCATACCTTTGCATATCACAAGATTGGGCATTGAATTATGAACATTTTGGCATTAGTTGCATGACAATGGATAGAAATTGACCGCGCTATGGTAAAAAGAAGAGTTTGACCTTTTCATGACCTTGACCTTTGACCCGATCGATCCCAAAATCTAATCAAATGGTCCCTGGATAATAACCAATCATCCCACCACATTTCATGAGATTCGGTTTAATACTTTTTGTGTTATGCGAGTTACTCGCATACAAATAAATAAATAAATACATACATAAATATATAAATCAATAATATAATAATATAAATAAAATGCGAATAACACGCACGCACGCATACAAATACACGGCGATCAAAACATGACCTTCCCTACTTTCAATACGAAGGTTATGACTATTAGTGTTGAGTATTTTCATCATTATCGAATAAACAGCCAAAGGGCTTTAAACCACGTTGTATTTCCTCTTCTTACGTATCCAATAAGTGCTATGTCCCGTTGGTGGACCCGTGGAATGGTCACTCAGGTACGTCCAGTAGGAGTGATGTGTTTGGATCCATGACGTGTAATTTTCTTTTCTTTCGTTTTGTCTGCTGTTGGTGATACAGAGCTTCTTCGAGGGCCAGTCGGCCTCCTGGGACGTGGCCAAGAAGGAACAGAACCGCACCAAGAACCGCTATGGGAACATTATAGCATGTAAGCACGCTGTATTTATGTTTACCGCGCAATGTGTTAATATTTGTGACTTTTTGACAACGTTTATTTTCAATACATGAGTATACATAAATATGATTTGAGATGTTTGTAAGTTCACGGTACAAAAGGCTAAAAAAGGGAAGAAGATTAAAAGAAGATGCATTTCTGTTGTAGGTCCAATTATGGAATAATGTTGAAATGGATGTAAGACTGGAGAACTCCTTTTTGGTTTTCAAGGGAATTATTTATAAAACAATTATTGAGAGTTATAAATGTAATTAAAAACGTATTTATATGGAAGATGTATGTAATAGTATATATACATTTAATTTTTTATTTTTATTTATTTTATATAAATGTTCTGATTTATTCTTATTTTAATTTAGGATAGGAATTTATTAGCATTTTTTGCTTCTACCTATACCTTTTCAGTCTTTCTCTTTTTTATATTATATTGGATCATATTGTATTGTATTTGATTTAAATTGATAAATAAAAAAACACACACATAAAATAGCCATAGATCCTGAGAGAAATCCTCTCTTCCTTCACTCATCCCTCTTTCTCTCACTGTGTCTTTGTGTATCTCACTCTTCTCTTGTCTTTCTTCAGATGACCATTCAAGGGTTATTCTCCAGCCCATAGAAGACGACCCCTCCTCCGACTACATCAACGCCAACTACATCGATGTAAGTGGAAACGCATCGAATGCTACTATTGGCTCCCAACGAAACCAACGAAACCACACTCCCTCGCTCGTATGTCAGGCCTCTATACCTTTATTGCATCAACTCGTCACCCATTGTTCCATTTCACGCATCCAGCCGCCCCGAAATTGCATCATATGTACGTGTGTCTTTCCCATATGCCCGTTGCTCTCATGTCTTTCCACGCATGAGCATTCTGAGTGTTTCATCGTATCCGGATGATAATGAAATGACTATTTAGTCTACATGAGCTGCACTACCGTTCAACAGTTTGGGGTCACTTAGAAAAGAAAAGAAAAAAGCACTTTTTATTTAGCATTTTCCACAAACAGATTATTCCTTGACGTTGAAACCCTTTATGTGAGCGCAGCTGAAAACAGTTATGCTGGTGAGAGAAGCTCTAAAACTGGCCTTCCTTTGAGCCACAAGTTTGAAGAACAACATTAATATTTCCAATGGAAATCATTATTTCTAACCTCGTCAACGTCTTGACTATATTTTGTATTAATCTTGTATTCATTTAATAAATAAAAGTGTGAGTTTTCATGGAAAACACAACATTTTCTCGGTGACCCCAAACTTTTGAACGCTAGTGTATATTAGATAAAACAGTTGATTTTAGTCACCATTTGGATTTATTTTGACTCAGTGGGACAAGCGTTTCACTTTAACAGCTGCACAAAGAGAGCTGTTGATGGAGTTAACACACAGCGTGTCTCCAGGAGGCCGTTGGCTTCATAGCACCTTGTAAAAGCACAACTTGTTCTTTTTACACTTGTGTTTTTATGTTTAACAAATGAAATGTAAGTAAAGAACTTTGAATGTGCTGTAACTGATTGTTAGAGCTAGCCGAGTTGCTTCCACCTGTTTTAGGTGTTTACACTAAGGTCAAACAATCTAATCCAATCTTCTTATCTTACTCTCCCCAAGAAGAGGGGAGGAGTCATGTCTGTAAGTCACTGCATTGAGCCCTCAGTGCATTTGTCTTTTTACTGGTTAATCCACTCAGTTTACCATGACAATAAGACAACATCAGGGCTCTACAGAGCCGTATCTGTATTGTTGAACAAGAGAAACTGAAAAGGAGTTGTGCCCTTTAGGTCCATCCATCCATCCTTTTTTTATAATAATAATAATAATAACATTTCAATTTATATAGCGCTTTTCTAAATACCTAAAGTCGCTTTCAGAGTCCAGAGAATCCATGTTATCTCTTGTTTTTGGTCGATTCACCCATCCATACATCACTCCATCCACACGCATCTCCACCTCTTTATCCATCTCCACCTCTCCAATCTGCTGTCACCTTTTCAACAATCATCTGCATGTTAGTCTTTATCATTTTTTTTTTTTAAATGCTAATACTGCTTAAAGCACGCTCTTCTTTAATATCATGACTTTCCATCAAAACTATCACATGCACGCAACCACCTACATTAAAATAGAATTGGGATGACTAGAGTGGACACGCCCAGCTTATCTTTATCCGTTGTATAATTTGGATTGAACACTTTAAAACACATTGTAAACATCCAGCTTGCTTTGGGCTGCTTTTTGCAGTAAAGAGTTCAAACGGCATCCGGGCGTGTCCTTTTCTATTCACCCTAACTAACAACTTCAATTCATGTTTTGTTTTTTTCTGCATGTCCTGTTCAAACTTTCATTATATCAGTGCAACTTTTCTTTTTCTGATTGACCCTCACTGACATTGTTCTTTCTTTCTTGCTTTCTTTCTTTCTTTCACGTGTTCTTTCTGCCTGTGGCTTGGGCTATAGATTTGGCTGTACAGGGATGTAAGTATCACTGTGGATTCGTTCATTCATGCCCCTCAACCTCTAGTCTACCTATACGCCCGTCCGTGCTCTCGTCATTGCGTCAGGTCACGTTTTGAGTTGCTGGGGCTTCTGCTGCATGAGAGATGTACCACCATCTTGCTTACATCCCCCTGTGTGCCCTACATGTGCCCATGCCTAGGACCTTTTTGTGTTTTTGCCATCAGGAAATGCCAATCCATGGTTGTCAAAGCTTTTCACACCCAGTTTGTGGGTAGATTGTGGCAGGGCCTCACTTTAAGCCTCACTTTAAGCCTTACTTAAGCCTCACTTTAAGCCTCACTTTAAGTCTCACTTTAAGCCTCACTTTAAGCCTCACTTTAAGCCTCACTTTAAGTCTCACTTTAAGCCTTACTTTAAGCCTCACTTTAAGCCTCACTTTAAGCCTCACTTTAAGCCTCACTTTAAGCCTTACTTTAAGCCTCACTTTAAGCCTTACTTTAAGCCTCACTTTAAGCCTCACTTTAAGCCTCACTTTAAGCCTCACTTTAAGCCTCACTTTAAGCCTCACTTTAAGCCTCACTTTAAGCCTCACTTTAAGCTTCACTTTAAGCCTTACTTTAAGCCTCACTTTAAGCCTTACTTTAAGCCTCACTTTAAGCCTCACTTTAAGTCTCACTTTAAGCCTCACTTTAAGCCTCACTTTAAGCCTCACTTTAAGCCTTACTTTAAGCCTTACTTTAAGCCTCACTTTAAGCCTCACTTTAAGCCTCACTTTAAGCCTCACTTTAAGCCTCACTTTAAGCCTCACTTTAAGCCTAATTTGCGAAATACCGAGAGTAAAAGTTCTTCCACATACCTCAACTAGAACGGGCACTCGGTAGAGCGCATACCTTCGCCGCAGCCATGGTACCTTTTCATGACCTTGACCTTTGACCTGATCAATCCCTAAATCTAATCAAATGCTCCCCGGATAATAACCAATCATCCCACCAAATTCCATGCGATTCGGTTTAATACTTTTTGACTTATGCGAAAAACACTCATACAAATAAATACACAGCGATCAAACCATAACCTTCCGCATTCTGGAATGCGAAGGTAATAATTAGAATACACAGTGAAGCTCAACTATTCCTGATAACTTGACTGTGAACTGCTCCATAATCTGTATCTCGCCACAGGTCCAGATTAGTTCAGCAGTGATAACGTTGCTCTGGACGTCTTGAACTGTGACGATAAATGTTCTTTATTATTGTTTTACATTTGACTTAGCGTTGGATATTAACTCGTGGTGTTACAATGTTTTTTCTCAGGGCTACCAGAGACCAAGTCACTACATTGCTACTCAGGGTGAGTCCCTGAAACAAGTGTTCATAACTTCTGTCATTCAGGATTCACACGACGTGTTGACCCCGTGTCTCTGTGTCTGTCTCTGTGTGCAGGTCCTGTTCATGAGACGGTGTATGACTTCTGGAGGATGGTGTGGCAAGAGCAGTCCGCCTGCATTGTCATGGTGACCAATCTGGTGGAGGTTGGACGAGTAAGTTCCTCTTGTCCTCTCTCTTTGTGCCGTTGAGATGTGCAAAGCATCTTCCCTGCTGCCCGTAGTTGTTATTAAATATGTTTTTTACATTGCATTTTGCCTAGCAAATATTCTTATATCTGATATTTTGCAGGATATCTGCAAAGAAATTAGCAGCCGTCTCTGCTGTGCTGCTGTTTTATTGCTAACTTTGCAATAATTAGAATATTACATTTTTGTATTATTGCATTACGTAAGATACCATCTGCCTCTTGATCCAGGTCTTTGAACACGTTATATTATAAATACTATACTGTATTTTATCTAATCTAAAATTCCATTTTCAACAGGTCAAGTGCTATAAGTATTGGCCCGACGATGCGGAGGTGTACGGAGACTTCAAAGTGACGTTTGTGGAAGTTGAACCTCTTGCTGAGTACGTGGTCCGCACATTCACACTGGAGAGGGTGAGTAATATCTCTGTTGTTCTGTTTTCATTTAGATTCAAGCAATGTTTTATATTATTAAATACCTCAATTCTGGCACCTAAAGTATGTGTAATTGTCTAATCGTGGATGCGTTTATCTCTTCTCTGTAAGTTCTACTGAGGTTTGAGTCATATCCAATGACTGAATACATAACGGCTCCATGAAATCTAATACAAAGACGTCTTTTCTCTCCGACTCAGCGTGGTTTCAACGAGGTACGGGAAGTCAAGCAGTTCCACTTCACAGGCTGGCCTGATCACGGAGTTCCGTATCACGCCACAGGACTACTTTCCTTCATCCGCAGAGTTAAAATCTCAAATCCACCCTCAGCTGGTCCAATTGTGGTCCACTGCAGGTATAGAAAAACATAAAGACGTTTACACCCCACCACACACGATTAATGCACATCTTTTTTTATTAAATATACACTACCGTTTAAAAGTTTGGGGTCACCGAGAAAATGATGTGTTTTCCATGAAAACTCACATTTTTATTTATTAAATGAATACAAGATTAATTCAACATATAGTCAAGACATTGATAAGGTTAGAAATAATGATTTTCATTGTAAATATTAATGTTGTTCTTCAAACTTGTGGCTCAAAGGAAGGCCAGTTTTAGAGCTTCTCTCACCAGCATAACTGTTTTCAGCTGCGCTCACATAAAAAGGGTTTCAATGTCAAGGAATAATCTGTTTGTGGAAAATGGAAAATAAAAAGTTATTAAACATTTTTTTTAAAGGGTTTCAAGGGTTTTCTACCCTTCTGCTCGTCTTCTAAGGCAATAACACAATGTACCACTAGAACATGGAGATGGGCCTCTAAACAGAGAATAGTCTTTTACCACATTAACTATGTATAGAGAGTATTTCTGATTAATTTAATGTCATTTTCATTGGAAAGAACAGTGCTTTTTTTTCTTATTCTAAGTGACCCCAAACTTTTGAACACTAGTGTACATATCATAATAAATAAATCGGCTTTTCTCTCTCGATTACCGCCTTGAATAACGACTTCTCTGCCCGTGTTCCTCCCTGCAGTGCCGGAGCGGGGCGGACCGGCTGCTTCATAGTAATTGACATCATGCTGGACATGGCGGAGAGAGAAGGGGTGGTCGACATCTACAACTGTGTGAAGGCTCTTCGCTCTAGGAGGATCAACATGGTACAGACTGAGGTGACTGCATTACCCATCCTCCATCTGCATCCACATCTTAGGCAATGCAAGCGTAAGACTCCGGCATCGGCGTGGTGCAGGCTGTCATGTGACCAGAAGGACAGATTAGAGTTACAACACATTCAATGAATATGACAGAGTTTATCAATAGTTCATAGTAGGTATATTTCACGATGGAGAGTGCAAATGTATGCACTGTTCACAGAAGTGAAATCTTTAAAACCCCAAATCAAAACAAATTTGAAAATGTTATTGTCTCCATTATAAAATTGCAAACAATCTACCTGCTTTTTCTATGAAGACTGTAAAGCAAATTGTTTGTGTTGCATAGGGAAACAAAAAATAGATCAAGTAAAGATGTAACTTTATTATCATTGCACAGAGTTCAGGTTCTGGGGATACATTAGATAATTATAATATATATTCATACTATCATTGAAAATAGCCAAATGTACAGATTATTATTCTCCATCAGCGTAACAACCATTGATGTCATCTATCATAACAAAGACACTCACATTCACCAGAGATTCACTTCACTGTCTGTTCTTTGGATTGAAGCGGCAGTCATTTGCTTGAAATTTCTAAAAATACAATTTCCCGTGCGGATGGATTGAAGTAAACCAAAACTGGACAGTGGTCACCTCAGTCACAGCTCCATGTCCCATCAGTCGTCACCCAGCGTCCTCATGCTCACCGTCACCACCCGACACGTTGTGCGCGTGTCATCGTCCTCCAGTGTTTTCATCTAAGAGGTAAAGGTGTGCTTGTACATGATAACATCCGCCTCTTGAATTATGCGTCTCCAGGAGCAGTACATCTTCATCCACGATGCCATCCTGGAGGCGTGTCTGTGTGGAGAGACGGCCATCCCGGTCTGCGAGTTCAAAGCTGCTTTTTATGAGCTGATCCGCATCGACTCGCAGACCAACTCGTCACATCTGAAAGACGAGTTCCAGGTAAACACAAATATAACTAACACTCCTTTCTTGAAATGCTTCTTAGAAGATGATGTTTTACGGCACAAAAGAAATATACAAATGTCACTAGATGTACACTACAGTTCAAAAGTGTGGGGTCACTTAGAAAAAAGAAAATAAAGCACGGTTTTTGACAAAATGACATTAAATTAATCAGAATTACACTCTATACATAGTTAATGTGGTAAATGACTATTCTCTGTGTAGAGGCCCATCTCCATGTTCTAGTGTTTGTGTTATTGCCTTAGAAGACTAGCAGAGGGTTAGAACTCCCTGGAAACCCTTTTTTTTATAACTTTTTATTCAGCATTTTCCACAAACAGATTATTCTTTGACATTGAAACCCTTTTTATGTGAGCGCAGCTGAAAACAGTTATGCTGGTGAGAGAAGCTCTAAAACTGGCCTTCCTTTGAGCCACAAGTCTGAAGAACAACATTAATATTTACAATGAAAATCATTATTTCTAACCTCGTCAGTGTCTTGACTATATTTTGTATTAATCTTGTATTCATTTAATAAATAAAAGTGTGAGTTTTCATGGAAAACACAACATTTTCTCAGTGACTCCAGACTTTTGAACGGTAGTGTATCTCAGGGCAGGTTAATCCATTTATCAACGTCAAGCAGACAATATCAAGAAAGTGTTTGAGCATCAGCATTTTAGCAGTAAATTCTGCCACATTTGGACTCTGAATCCACTCCTTTTCTTTAATTTACAATAAAGCTGTGCAGCTAAATGTGAAGGATAACGTAGGTATTGTTCAACCTTGAAAATACCTATTTCCCCTTATTTTTTGGGTCCGACCGACTAATTGTGACAGCAATTTAGTAAATGGGTCCAGTTTGGAGGGAGTGGGCTGCAGCTCTCGAGGGTAATTGCGCAGCGCCAATGTAGCGGTGCATGATTCAGTCTCTATGAAGAGGAGGGAGCTATAAAAATATCAGACAGAGCATCCAAAAAAATCTCAAATATAGCGTGAGAAAACGCCAACCGTGTTCCAGAAGGTGATGGATCTAAAACCTTCTGCACTAACTTTCATGTGTTCTCTCTCTCTGCCTAGACGTTGAACTCGGTGACTCCTCAGCCTCAGCCCGAGGACTGCAGCATTGCATTGTTGCCTAGAAACCAAGATAAGAACCGCTTCATGGACGGCCTTCCTCCGGACCGATGCCTCCCCTTCCTTATTACGATAGACGGAGAGAGCAGCAACTACATCAACGCTGCTCTGATGGACGTAAGTACGCCACACACTCGCGCGCACATGCATTGCGGCCGCGCTGTCGTCAACTCGTCGAGCGAGAGCGGTTTGGGACATTTCTTTTCTCCTCGAGGGAACATTTTGAAACGGACGTGTTGCTTTAACACAATTAAAATACATGAAATGTGAGAGTATTTAAAAAGCTGTGTTTGATGTTTTTCGTCCCAAACTGCAATCAAATATTTGTTGAGAATGACACTCACTGTTGAAAAGGTTATACTGAAGAGATGACGATGAGAAACACGTGTACACGTACACTACCGTTCAAAAGTTTGGGGTCACTTAGAAATGTCCTTATTTTCCTTTTTTTCCAATGAAAATGACATTAAATGAATCATAAACTCTCTCTACATAGTTAATGTGTACATGACTATTCTCTGTGTAGAGGCCATGTTCCAGTGGTACATTGTGGTATTGCCTTAGAAGACTAGCAGAGGGTTAGAACCCCCTTGAAACCCTTTAAAAAAAATGTTTTATAACTTTTTATTTAGCATTTTCCACAAACAGATTATTCCTTGACATTGAAACCCTTTTTATGTGAGCGCAGCTGAAAACAGTTATGCTGGTGAGAGAAGCTCTAAAACTGGCCTTCCTTTGAGCCACAAGTTTGAAGAACAACATTAATGTTTACAGTGAAAATCATTATTTCTAACCTCGATGTCTTGACTATATTTTCTATTCATTTTGCAATTAATTTGATAAATAAAAGTGTGAGTTTTCATGGAAAACACAACATTTTCTCGGTGACCCCAAACTTTTGAACGGTAGTGTACATATTTAAGCGCGACAACGCACACAGACCCCCCTCCCCCCTTGTGTGATGCTGTGTTTGTGGCTAGAGACAAATCCAGGTTCTGAAAAGACCGTTAGCTTCTCTGGCCACCGCCTGACCTGTAGCAGCCTCGTCGTTGCAGGACGATGCCCATGTGCTGTGACTTAAAAAAAAAGGTCATGAAATAGGTTGAAATTTGAAGTAAGAAGACGATATCAGGTCATTGTATGACTTATTTTAATGTTAATCATCAGGTCTGTTTTCATAGTAATTCTACACTAGCAGAGGGACAGATAGAAAGGGGCGGGGCTGTAGATGACTGTAGAGTATGCTAATGATGAGACACAGAGTGTATTATATGCATGGTGTGGAAAGAAACCCGGCTTCTCTCCATCAAAGCTGTCGGAGGACAAGAATACCGTAATTGCTGTAAAACCTTCCAATTCTTAAAGTCTATCTTTAAAGTTAAGTCACTTACCTTTGGCCTCTCCTTAACAAAGCTCTCAGAGGAGTTCCAGGTAATTTGACTTCAATTCTCCAATACTGGATTTGTTTCATGGCTTCAGTGTCATTCTGCCACCAGGTTCATGTTTAGCGAAGCCATTTACACCCCCCCCCCCCCCCCC
>CM070101.1:1975000-2060000 GCA_036178185.1 Liparis tanakae | reverse complement strand
TTATTTTGTATTTTATATTTCACTTTGTATACTTTATGCACAGTCACTGTTTCTTTCTTTCTTTCTTCTATTTATATTTTATTCTCGTGTGTTTAGTTTTTTGGCGCTACTGTGTCGACACATTCCCCCTCGGGGATTAATAAAGTATATTTATATTCTATTCTCTGAACATGTGGCCCTCCAGGTGTTAACATCTGTGCTCTTCTACAGGAGCAGTACCGCTTCTGCTACGACCTGTCGCTGGAGTTCATCGAGGCCTCCTAAACAACGGAGAGGAGGAGGAGGAGGAGGAGGAGGAGGAGATCTTTTCACCTCCCGTGTGTTTGATCCCGTGCGTTCGCTTGGTCCCGACTCCCCTCTGCGGCGGCCGTTCTGTAGCACCCATTTTGCGTCCCTCCTCGGCGAAGTATCCAGACGAAGGGAAACATTCAGACTTTGGACAGGAGGAGCTGGGAGAGCAACAGAGGAGGAGGTGTTACTCCTGTTACTCCTTTTACTCCTTTATGCTTATTGTACAGCTGTTTGAGTGCCAGCAGGCCCCCTGTATGTTTTGGGCCCCATTTCAATGTTTAGCCCCCCCCCCCCCCCCCTTCCCAATGGATTTGACGCCTGTGCTGTTGCAGCTGCAGTACCCAATGTGCCCTGTAGATGTCTCCCTCCCCCTGCCCCCTCGTGCCAACTGCAACCACAGCTTTTGAATAACTGCAAGAGTTCAGCGCCCCCCATGCTCATGGTTCGTGAGTCACTAGACAGTGTTGAGCATCTCATCATGCTGATGTTTAAATATTTCCAGTGAGTACTTTTATATCAGAACAAGAGACGTAACGTTACAGCCTGGCCAAACTCTGTGAACGCTTCTTTTTCTATTCCATACATCAGCAGCATCTTCATGTTACTTTCCTGAGTCAGAACAGGATGTATTTAAATATATAATAACCACCTTGAACTCATAAACTCATATTCATTCAGTTAACACAACGCTTAGAGAGAGGAATGACCCAATGTCAACGTAAGAATTTGATTTCTTAGAAACGAGACTGACAGTAGAACAGAAACGGGAGGTTTACACGAGGAGTATTCGGCTCTTCGTTTTATTTTTTACGATATCATGAAGTGGCGACTTTTATTATTATCACTAAAATGTATACGCTGAAGAAAAGTGTGATATGTATCATTGTTTATGTTTCTATGGTCACTGCAGAGCTGGTTTGTTGCATCATGTATCGATTTACTGGAGGGAAGTTGTGAAGTGTTCTTTGTACCCTAAACTGTAACAAGTGGAACCACTAAGGCGTAATCATGTTTCAGGGCTGGGCCCCATGCACTTTCAATTCAGCCAATTCAAAAATGGGATGTTTGATTTAAAAAAACCCGAGAATGAACGGATTTGGGGTACGAAGAAAATCGGCTTCTTAAAAAAGACTGAGGATTAAACGCCATTCCATTTTTGGTTTGAGTGTAATTGGAATTGGACTGACGCCGGGCCTCGTTTGTTTCGTGCACTGGTGGCCAACACGTTTTTTATTATTATTTCGTAGCTGATGTTTATTCATAAGCCAAAGACTTTGTGTAAATATGTCTATATGGATAAAGCACATTGTTTGTATTTATTGTTTGTTTACTAGCATTGCTTGTAAGAACAATCATTCTTCATTCCGCGTTTACTCGACCACCAGCGCTTCTTAAACTGAGTCGGGATGCAAAATGAGCTCTGAGAGTATTAGCGTGACGAGATGAGCCGGAGGTCAAAGGTCGCAGCAGCTCAGTTTGGGTTCACGCAGAACAGTTTAAAAAGCCCTGATTGAAGCTGTATATTGAAGCATTAGACGTAGTTTTTTTGTATCTTGGTGGAATTCAGTAGTATTGTCTTGTTTCCACTTAGTGAGACCCTGTGACGTTCCCGTGGTTTATTTGTGTCGACGCCCATCGCTCTGTGTGGTCAGGAGGACGTCAGTGCATTGAAAGAGCTCCCATCCCTCTAAAAGTCTTCGTCGGGACGAGCTGCTCATCCTCATCATCATATCCTGAACACAGTGATGCAAACAGGAGTGTGGAGCGAACATGTATTGTGCCTAATCGTTTGGATTTCCTTGTGGATACGAGCATTTCAACAGCATCGCACACCAGGGCTTTGTTGGTTCTCACGGACGATCAATGTTTAAATTCTTTCTGGACCGCGGCTCGATGTGTTTTATTAATCAGAATGCTCCACGAATTATTTGCGAGGCGTCGCCGTCTTACCGGATACCGGATGTGTGTTTCTGTTGTGCTCGAGCGGATTGAGAAAAAAGGAAAACACTTTATTGTAAATAAAATGTCAGAGGTTGGAAAAGGAGTAGCCCGGGTCGACTGCCCCGGATGTTATTGTAAATATGCTCTCGTGAGAACTCTAAAAGGCCGGATGGAGGTGGAGATGGAGGCGATGTCAGAACAGTAGTTCTGTTGTAGATACAAAGTCAGAGATTGTACTCCTGTAAGGCGCAATTTAACATTTTGACAGATAGTTTTTGTTTTTTTTAAAGCATAAAAGTGTCCACTGATTACAAAACGTTATTCTTTCGGTGGGACGTCACATTTCTGTTTATTTCTGCAGATTTGTGTCCCGACCCAAAGGGAGAGGAAATCCACTGTTACTGAAGTTTACCAGTAAGCGGATGTCCGTCTCTACAGCATGCAGAGAGAGAAGCATGGCGAGTGTCCAGACAATAGAGTAAATACAACTTCTTAACTACACTTAAGGGTTAAACAATAAGGAGATGAATCCTATGAAGATGCCAATGATTTCCTCTTTAATACATTTGAAATACTGGCTCTGAAGAGCAGTGAATGGCGTCTGGATGAGAGGCCAGTCTTGAGTATAGACTTGATATTCATGGTTCATAATTATTGTCTGTAATGTTTGGCTTCTTTGCTGTAATAAAGACCACTTGTTTAATTACAGCGTGTGTGTGTGTGTGTGTGTGGTGCTTTGTGCCTGGCTTACAATGGAAGGAAGACACAGAAGATGGTATGAGGCCACATTCACACATAGCCGGTATTTACAGAAACAAATATTTCTGCCCCTCCGTTTTCAAAAATAACGTTGTACACACAAGGTCGTTTTAAATAAAGTTTGTGTTTATATGAACCCGCATAAAAAGTTTGGGGTCACTTAGAAATGTCCATATTACTTTTTTTTAATGAAGATAACATTAAATTAATGAGAAATACACTCTATACATAGTTAATGTGGTAAATGACTATTCTAAATAGAAACATCTGTTTTTTAATGAAGTCTCTACAGAGGTCACACCAAATTTCCATGACTTTTCCCAAACTTTTATGATTTAATTTTTTTTTTCAGGAATTTTCCAGGCCTGGAAATGACCATTTTAAAATTCCGTGACTTTTCCAGGTTTTCCATGACCGTACGAACCCTGAAATAAGAAAGCGTCGCTCACATCCATGCTGTTTTCTTCCAAAAGTTTAATTTGCATAATTATTTACAACAGGTGGTTGATAGCAGTACTTCGTAGAGGCAAAATATACTGAGCCACGTTGATAAATCAGAAAAATAATAAAAAAAATTATACAAACTATTGAAACCATTTCAGAAACTTGAATAAATAAAAAAAGATTACAATTAATTTATAAGTAAACAAATCTTGAAATTAAATATTCAGCTTAAATTATTCTTACAAACACAAACTGGTCTGTAGAATGCTGTAGTACTGAACAGCAATGAAACACTAAATAATACATTCATTTTCACTTTCCTGCATGCTATCTGAAGATCTTATAAAATAATGTTGACAAAGGAACGTTAAACAACAAAAACATGGTCAAGAGCGGAAAATAGTTCCATTTAAATTAGGCATATATTATATATTTATATATGTATATTTCTGTACAAATACTGAATATTTGGCATTATATTTATCCTCATTATTGATATATATATATACATATATATATATAACAATTCAAAATAGTTTTAAGATAACCACAAATCATTTATGCTATACAATTTTTCTCATATCACATTGCAAAACCCACGAGAGGCCTTCTGTTATTTCTACCCACGACACAAGACATTTCTCCACCGAAGGCAAACAGAATTGTGACTTCTCTCTCTCCCCTCATAAAACCGTGAAACAAAAGGAACAGCACAGATCCAGAAAATGTTTCCCTCCAAGTTATGCAGTCACAAGCAATTCCCCCCCAAAAATATGCAAATGCAGACCACATACGCTCGTCTGTTCCGGCTGTGATGGTGAAGATTTGGTGCAGAGACAAGCAGTGGTGTAAAAGTATAACTGTCCTTCAGAGGCGATGTAAACGATTCACAAGATAACTGAATAAATGAAATGAAACAATGAGACATAAAAGGACTTACAGATATTAAGTATGATAAAATGTCACATTGCTGTAAAAAGTTCTGATTCAACATGAGGTCAGCAAAACAATCACAAAGTCAAAAGAATCGTAGAAACGTGTTGGTAAAGATGCATATTTGCTTTCTTGGATGAAAGGATTGACTTGATGTGAAGCTACAGCCAGGACAAGCTAGCTCTGCTAACCGTGTGGAATCTGCTAGCCTGCTATCAAAATGAATGAACGGATAGAAACGTCATGCTTTTAATTCCCTTCACAACTCTTTGTTGATTGAGGACATCGTTTGGGTTTAATGTTGATGGATTTCAGTATGTGGCGGACTAGCTGTTTACCTCTTTTCAGCCTTTACGGCTACGCTAAGCTAACCGTCTAACGGCGGGTGAAACCACTAGTTACTGTAGGCTACCTTGTTAGCTAAGAAATAATCCAATATACGTTTTTTGTTGTATGAATTGAACATACATACACTACAAAAGTTCAAAAGTTTGGGGTCAATTAGAAAAAAGAAAAGAAAGCACGTTTTTTTCCAATAAAAATGACATTAAATTAATCAGAAATACACTCTCTACATAGTTAATGTGGTAAATGACTATTCTGTTGTTTAATGAAGTCTCTACAGAGGTGTGTAGAGGCCCATCTCCATGTTCTAGTGGTACATTGTGTTATCGCCTTAGAAGACGAGCAGAGGGGTAGAACCCCCTTAAAACCCTTTTTATTTTGTATAACTTTTTATTTAGAATTTTCCACAAACAGATTATTCCTTGACGTTGAAACCCTTTTTATGTGAGCGCAGCTGAAAACAGTTATGCTGGTGAGAGAAGCTCTAAAACTGGCCTTCCTTTGAGCCACAAGTCTGAAGAACAACATTAATATTTACAATGAAAATCATTATTTCTAACCTTGTCAATGTCTTGACTTTATTTTGTATTAATCTTGTATTCATTTAATAAATAAAAGTGTGAGTTTTCATGGAAAATGTTCTCGGTGACCCCAAACTTTGAAACAAACAAGACCAATCAAGTTTACTCTGGAGCTTTAAAGTTGCTTTTAGTTGTTTTTTTTTGTTACTTTTGGACTTTTGGACTTTCTCTGTGTTTCCAGTGTTTATCCTAAGCTAAGCTAGACAGCTGCTGGCTTTAGATTCACATTCACCAGAAACAGATACGTATCAATCGACATATTCAACGCTCGCCTAGCGAATATGCATATTTCCCCCCAACAAATCAAACAGTGAAGCAGTGACCTCCTCCTAAACAATTCTGTAGCAGCCCTCAGGTTTAGGTTCATCAGGAGTGTAAAGATCAGAAGGAACGCCAACCTAAATATCAACATCAGGCTTATTGCTTGAGGAGCAGACACACAGCCCGGTGTTACTTCATGACATCGACGTGTCCGTCTGGCGTGTGACGACAGGAGGAACTCTGATCCGCGTCATCAAAAGTCACAAGAGTTATGAGAAGAGAGAGTTCGCAATAGAAAGACATCTTTGCAGTGCAACTGTATCCAAAACAAGGAGAAAAGCGTTCCATGGAAATGTTACGGCGTCTGTGAAGACATCCTCAAGACGCGGAAAAGGGAAACTCAGGGCTTTTGTCTTGAGGATGTCACATGACACGCTGTTCGTGTGTGTGTGTGTGTGTGTGTGTGTGTGTGTGTGTGTGTGTGTGTGTGTGTGCATTTGATGCTTTTGGTGTGTGTTGATTGTCAGAATAAAAGAAAAATAACAAAAGCAAATGAAGGAAAAGTACAAGAAGAGAAGTTGATTAAATCAGCACCTTTACAAACTTCTCTGAGGTTTCTCTTGAGGACGACTATTACAGGACGTCAGCGTAAAACACGGCGCCGCCAACCATCTCGTACGACGCGACCCCGGCGAAAGAACTTCTCGAATCCGCGTGAATCATTTTAGAGAACGACTGAAGTTCTCCACACTAGACTCTTTAAATCAGGCGCACGTTTTCCTGTAGAAACACGACGACTCCGACCACACCACGTCTGCTAAACATCATACACTACCGTTCAAAAGTTTGGGGTCACTTAGAAATGTCTTTATTTTTCAAAGAAAAGCATGTTTTTTAAATGAAGATAACATTAAATTATTAACAAATGCACTCTATACATTTATAACGTGGTAAATGACTATTCTAGGTTGAAACATGAGTTTTAATAAAATTAAATATCTACACGGTTGTGTAGAAGCCCATCTCCAGTGTTCTAACGGCACATTGTGTTATCGCCTTAGAATAGTGGTTCTCAAATGAGGGTACTCTTATGGGGGTACGTTGGGTAATTTAAAAAATCTATTTAAAATTAGTATCCTTTAAAAAATCCTTTAAAAATAGTTATTTCATAAATATTCAATAAAACACAAGTGTAAGTTCATCAAGTTAATTTTATATTAAGTAGGCAATTTAATTTAATTATCCTAAAAACCCAGAGTCCCCCCCCCACACCATATCAGGATGGTTTGACCCAACGTGGCACACGCTAACGGTCAAGACCCGTCTATCTAACTAATCGCACTGGTTAGGGGGTACAGGAGGTACATCACTGAAAAAAGGTTGAGAACCACTGCCTTAGAAGACTAACGGAGGGGTAGAATTTTAGAAAACCCTTTTGTTATGTTAGCACAGCTGAAAACAGTTACACTTTTCAACTGGCCTTCCTTTTGAGCTTGAAGCCTGAAGAACACAATTCATATTTAAAATAAAAATCATTATTTCTAACCTTGTCAATGCATTTACTATATTTTCTATTCATTTTGCAATTCATTGGATAAATAAAAGTGAGTTTTCATGGAAAACACAAAATTGTCTCGTTGGATGACCCCACACTTTTGAACGGTAGTGTAACCCCGAGGTGTGAAGAGGTGGTCGCCCGCCCGTCATCGTATGAAAACCCTATCGCACCATTTGGCTGGTCAAGTTTAGTCCGTCTCCAGATTCTGTCGATGAAGATGCCCAAAAGGCCAACACGTCACACGATTACCACGTCACAGCGAGGAGGAGAAATAGATAAAGGTTTCGAGAAATGCTGAAATAAATGTGCACTCGGAGATACACGTATACTCTCCTATTGTCTTTTCTTTTTTTTTAAAGGAGACGTCATGATACGTAAATCCAATCATCGACATGATCTGAACCACAAAAAAACGCAAAATTGAGCCACTCCCCCTTTAAATTCTCAAGACCGTGCCGTAGTTTATCACAGCTGGACGTTTGACTACCCAAATATAAATGTAAATGTGATTTCTGCAGCCGACCCATCCCCGTTTCCAGCCCTTTGTAATGGTGTTACGACAAACCTTCACTTTAAGAAGCGTTGAAATCCTTCCACAAATCGCAACCCAAACATTCACTCAGAGTCGTATGAGAATGTAAGGCACCTGAGGATGTGTCATGTACATAGTTGCCAAACTCCTAAGCCCCTCTCGAGTCACCTTAAAGTATAAAACAACAGGAAAATGGTACTAATGTTATACAATAGCCCTGCTTAATACCACTAGAACACATTACCGTGTGTGTTTCACGTCACAGATACTGTAATACACCTTTGCGTCTGATATCGGTTTTACCGACAGGTGATTGGTGCAAAAACAGCCAAAGTAACATCGTGTTTCATTTCCACTGTTGACGGAGAGGTTGCGAGTCTGGTTCCTGTTCATCCTCTTCCCTTTGGCCCCTCCCACTGGGTGTCAGCCTGGCGTTAGTGGTAGCTCTACACAGGTTGCCCTAGCAGAGGTCATTTCTCAACCTCATCACTGACTACCACTTTAGAGATGTTACTCAGGCCTCTGGGTGGAAAGTGAAACTGATTGAAACACGAGCCCAAAGTAGGGCATACAAAAGGGAGGGCGTGGCTTGATGGTAACGAGCAGCAGGTTATCGAGTCGTAAACACGACGGGATCACAGTATGCAGTCTGTGGGAAGTCGACTTGATTTGCATGACTCAGTCGGGTGAGGAGCAGTCGGACCGTTTAAGAAGAAGACCGTCAGAATAAGAGAAGCTGTCAGGTCCTCTGAGGTTCAGACTTAAAGATGAGGACTTTCATGTTTCCAGAAGACGAGTGGAGACGTAACGCTGTTGACATCCGAGGGAGATGGAAGACAGCCGTTGTTGAGCAGTGAGAATCTCAATGTGTGACGTCCAAGACCTCCGGTGGATAAAGACAACAGACCCTACACCTTGGGATTATACGACTGCATCGGATTACTCTTCCCCACGCTCAGCTGGATTATATTCACCGATATAAAAACATCTTCTATGGAAGCCCGTTTCCGCCACTGTGATAAAGAAAATAGTAAATTGAAATTATGAGATAGTGAAGTCACAATTATGAGATAGTAAGTCATAATTATGAGATAGCATCACATAATTATGAAATACTATATCATAATTATGACTTCACTATTTCATAATTTCGATTTACTATCTCATAATTATGACTTCACAATCTCATAATTTTGATTTACTATCTCATAATTATGACTTAGCATCTCATAATTATGACTTAGCATCTCATAATTATGACTTACTATCTCATAATTAGGACTTACTATTTCATAATTAGGACTTACTATCTCATAATTATGACCTACTATTTCATAATTAGGACTTACTATCTCATAATTATGACTTAGCATCTCATAATTATGACTTACAGGATCTTAATCTTTTCATCACAGTGGCGGAAACGGGCTTCCATATCTCCGCTCAGCTTTCCACATAAATAAATAGTGTTATCTTAAAATGACGTGGGTATTATATACAATACTTGTTAATGCAAAAGGGACCAGAGGGCATCCTCTTGACACATTCTGATGCAGGACTGGAACACAACATGTGAGGGCTGTCATCTCACTGAAGAAGATAGAAGAGATGATAAACTGAGATGTCTAAAGAGGATAATTAATGGAATCAGCCACACTCAGTCGGATGCTTCTTCTCTCAAATACAATATGAATGGCGTCTTAATGCTGGATGTGAAGCCCCTTCATGGAATAAGATGCTTTACTAGATAAATCATTGAATTTAAGATTGTGAGACCGTATTTGTAATTATATAATGCACTTTTTTAGGCAACTTATTCTTCCCTTCATTCTGAGTCCTTTAGGGGCACAGTAAATGTACAGTAGAGTGGTATAGATTACACTTAATTTAAATCTGGTCAGAAGAAGGTTTTAACAGAGGATCTACAACAAGATATCTAGTCTTGCAAATATATTTATAATGCATATAAATCTAAACTTTGTTCAGTCTACATATAGAACTCTGAGTAAAAGTAGGAACGATTGTCCACATAGATCATTCTGTATCTGTATTTTAATTGTGAACTACAAGGAGTATTAAGTGTGAATGTAATATTTCTAATCAATTGATTTTAATAATTATTGAAACCTGGTTTAATTGATCCCACCATGCATCTGTACGTGCGTTTAACCCTCCTGTGACCTTTGGGGTCAATTTGACCCCATTCAATGTTTAACGTCTCTAAATATATGATTGACATCATTTTTTGCTTCATATTTCATGACTTTTCCTAATTTATTGGGGACAACTGGAAAAACCTATGTTTTCAATGTCCTGAACACAACTTATACATTTTTAAATTTTAAAAGTGTCAAACATATAAAAAATATCAACTTCTTTATTTATCGAAAGGGCTATTTAGGTCGTCAACAAACACATAAAGTACCTCACACTTAAACTTGGGAAACAATATTAATTCTAATAATTTTCTGGTGGTTTTAATTGCTGGGGTCAAATTGACCCTGAGGGTAAAACATGTTAGTAAATGTAAAGATAACAAGAGGGTTAAAGCTGAGAATCTCTTCCCAGAGATGCATGTTTTGTCCCAGTGATGTCACACAGTGACCTGGCATCATGTCACTATTTTCTTTTTCATATGTCATCTTAAAATCAACCAGATTAATTGAATTGAGTCGAATCAAACACAAAGTAAACGTGTGTCCGATTCACTTTTGATTTCCATCCGCTGCTCGTCTCCTGGGAAGTTTTCTTTTTTGCATCATCGGGGCTCGACATTCATCACGTTTGGGTTAAGGCCTTCTGGTACGGTGAGGGGTTCAGATTGATGAAGACATGTCGCAAAAATAAAAGATATTACGCTAAAAGAAAACATCATAATCCAAACAAGCATAGCTCCCTGCCTCAATCGTATGTATGAACTGCCCTCCCCTCACGCTATTGTAAATACAACTAAATAGGGAATATTAAATCAAACACTGTATTCAGCATAATTATATTGGCCCTATGTCTACATGTGTTTTAAAGGGGACATAATATGAAAATTCCACTTTTTTAGTGCTTTTATACGTTAATTTGGGTATCTGGCATGTCTCCAACACAAAAAACAAGCTCATTAGCATTTAAAGGAACAGGCACTCAGAACAGGTCAGTCTGTGGGGAGGTGTTTCTGACAGGTACAAAGGCTGTTTGACATGATTCTTGTGGTATTTTGACCAAAATATGTGACAAACATTTCATTAAGACCCCAAGGAACCATATCAACTTTTGGAGAAAAAGAATTGCATAATATGTCCCCTTTAATAAACTTGGTTGAATTGCCAAATGAGGATAAATGCGCTTGTATCGGAAATGTGAGGCAAACATCGTTTCTGGAGGATGAAATATGGAGTGGGACGACGCATTGTTCAGCTAGCAGGGTGGTCCACTTTAAGAGGGGGGGGGGTCAAAGCCTGTAATCTCTCACTGTACACACCACTGAGCACTTTGCATGTCAGAAGGGAAGTTCAGCCACCGAACCGTCTCCTCGTCTACGTCGCTGAGCGCATTGCAAAGATGATCTTTCCCAAAGTCACAATCCACCGCGAGTCACCGGAGAGACGCCGGGCGCCGCGTTAATAAATCTCTGTTTAAAAAGTCCTTGAGTGTGTGTGTGTGCGTGCACAAAGGACTGGGTAAACAACAACAGTTTTAGAGTAAAAAGCAGCACCGTTTACTATAGGAACTGAATATTGTTAAAGTGTCATTTGCACCTGTGTTTCCTAGACGACATGAGCAGATCAAAACAACAACAACAACAACAACAGTGTTTTCATTACGCCCCGCTGGGAGTAAAAGGTTGGATGCTTGGTGTGATGAGATATGTTTTCTGTGAGCATCGTCAGACCAACCCACCACCGTCTCAACTGTAAATACTAAATGTGTACCGTGGATCGTGATGTTGGTCATGTGGTAGATACCGTAAGTATAATAAAAAGTGTCGGAATCACAATATTGTAATCGCGAGCGGCCTGAACGCCGTCAGAAAGGAATGTAAACAACACAAGGTGCAGGTTATATGACCTGGAGAGCGACATGAAATCCCGTAGTACACGTTCCATATCTGTCTTTGCAATTCAACTGCAACAATATCACATGAGCTTCATAAACTACATTTCCCTTGGAAATACAAACATGAATATTATAAGGTGCAAAATGCATTGTTTGATACAGCCACCTCTCCCAGGCTCCGCAAAACTGCTTTTTTTTGTTAATAATTCATATTTGTTCTGCAATGGAAATGCATCCAGCAGCAAATAACGCACATAGCTTTCAGATGCAAAGCGGGGGATGGGAGATGAATGGAAATGAACCAATGCTAAAATGATAGTTTCATATTGTGTAACCTTATTTTTCAGATCTCATTCAGCAACACTGGCAGAAGATGTGTGATGATGGGAGTTGTGCAGCACCTCAGACACGCTGTCAGACATCTGTAACGACGTTCCGCCGCACACCGGCAGGAAACGGATCGACCGCAGTACCGGCGTTCGGCCACCGTCGCAGAAAAGACGCGTGAAGTTTGAACCTGTTAAAAAATAGCTGTATTTGTATTCTGTTCAGGCGATATTCAACATGGTTTAAAGGCGCTGCTGCCTTGCTAAGATCCATAAGTATGGGAACCATCAACCTCTGGGAGCTCCAGCCCAGCACCAGTGTTGCTGGAACACGTCACTGTGCGCCTCCCTTGGGGCGATGGCGACCACGTTGAAGACGGTCGTAACGTTGATGGTTATAAACAAATAAATGACAAACTTGACGTATTGTGGGTAAAATATGAAATAAAAATCGGTGAAATGTTTATTTGGGGTATGGCGGCTCATTCCTCGGGGGGTTCTAGCTACACTAGGCAACTTCACTGTTCATTAGTGGCTCATGTTTACACATCCAGCTGACCTGTGATCAGTTTCAACCAGAGAATCCCAAAAAGGAAACGGGAAGAAAGTCTGATGCTGGTGTGTCCCATCTATAACTTCTTTTAAATCACTTCTTAAAACCCACTTTTATAGAACTGCTTTTAATTGATGTCGTCCTTTTATATTTTTATTTTTATTGCCTATTTGTTTGGTTTTAGTTGTATTCAATGCTTTTATGGTATGCTCTTTTTTGTTTGCCGCCATTTAAGTTGTGTTTATGCTTTGTTTATCTGTAGAGCACTTTGTAAACCTTGTTTTTAAAAGTGCTATATAAATAAAGTTATTATTATTATCTTCTCAGTTTTGCGCTTCATTTATGACTTTCGGTAGGCAGTCGACTGTCCACACCGGACTCATCTGACGTTTGGCCGTTCTTCCCTAAAGCCGAGCCACATCGTCATCTAAGATGATAAAAAAGATGAATTTACTCGTGCAATGTTGCCTAGCGTAGCTTCAACCCAGAGAATGGCGACAGGCGATGGAGAAACGTGGACGCGCGATGACGGATGGCGTTTCGGGTGGAGGTGGACGAGAGGCGCTCGGGACGAGTCCGCGGACCTCAAAGCCGCGTCTGGGCTTCGGGGATGTAGATCTCGATGCTGTCCGCCCGCTCCGTGACCGAGTTCTGTCTGAAGGACGCCGCTCGCTTGGCGGCCATGAGGCGCCGGCGGGCTTCGTGCCGCTGGCGGTCCTGAAGGTCCAGAGAGCGCTCTCGAGTCAAACCGCCACGCCCCTTGGAGGGCCGCTTCGGCAGAGGGGGGGGCCACTTCTGCTCCTGAGGACACAGAACGATGCGGTTAAAAAGAGCAAAGGCTTATTGTTACCTTCGCTTTGAAACTGCAGAAGGTAATGTTTTGATCGCCGTGTATTTGTATGCGTGCGTGTGTGTTATTCGCTTAAGTCAAAAAGTATTAGACAGGTTATGTTTTTATCGCTATGTATTTATTTGTGTATTTATTTATCTATGTATTTATTTATTTATTCATGTACTTATTTATTTATTTATGTATTTATTTATTCATGTATTTATTTATTTGTATGCGTGTTTATTCGCATAAGTCAAAAAGTATTAAACAGGTTATGTTGTTATGGCTGTGTATTTATTTGTGTATTTATTTATCTATGTATTTATTTATTTATTCATGTACTTATTTATTTATTTATGTATTTATTTATGTATTTATTTATTTATGTATTTATTTATTTGTATGCGTGTTTATTCGCAGAAGTCAAAAAGTATTAGACAGGTTATGTTTTTATCGCTGTGTATTTATTTGTGTATTTATTTATCTATGTATTTATTTATTTATTCATGTACTTATTTATTTATTTATGTATTTATTTATTCATGTATTTATTTATTTGTATGCGTGTTTATTCGCATAAGTCAAAAAGTATTAAACAGGTTATGTTGTTATCGCTGTGTATTTATTTGTGTATTTATTTATCTATGTATTTATTTATTTATTCATGTACTTATTTATTTATTTATGTATTTATTTATTTATTTATGTATTTATTTGTATGCGTGTTTATTCGCAGAAGTCAAAAAGTATTAGACAGGTTATGTTTTTATCGCTGTGTATTTATTTGTGTATTTATTTATCTATGTATTTATTTATTTATTCATGTACTTATTTATTTATTTATGTATTTATTTATGTATTTATTTATTTATGTATTTATTTATTTGTATGCGTGTTTATTCGCAGAAGTCAAAAAGTATTAAACAGGTTATGTTTTTATCGCCGTGTATTTATTTGTTTATTTATTTGTGTATTTATTTATCTATGTATTTATTTATTTATTCATGTACTTATTTATTTATTTATGTATTTATGTATTTATTTGGTATTTATTTATTTGTATGCGCGTTACTCGCATAACAAAAAGTATTAAACCGAATCGCATGACATTTGGTGGGATGATTGGTTATTATCCGAGGACCATTTGATTCGATTTTGGGATCAAAGGTCAAGGTCATGGTCATGAAAAGGTCAAAATATTCTTTTTACCATAGCACAGTAAATTTGTATGTTCATAATGCATGCCCAATCTTGTCCGAAGGTATGCGCTCTACCGAGTGCCCTTCTAGTTGATATCGCAGTGCATTGGACAGAACAAGATGACTCACAGGTGAGACGTGCAAACCAAACAAAGCGTCTCAATCAGTGGCGCTCCAACTATCATTAGGATTAACAATGTGCCCCGGATATTATTAGCCACACGTTTAAATAAAGAGCGCTCTCTAATCATCTTCTTTCATAACTGTTCTGCTGTAAATTAGAATTGATTTCAGGCTGCAGAAAACATTTCCTTTTCAAGTATGGTCATAGTCCATTTCCTCATAATAGGAAAAGAAGAGATTATTTATTCAGCTGAATATGAACTGGCAGAATAACCGAGTGAGAACATATTAAACGTTAAATTAGGGCGGATCAATTCAACGCTAATGGGAGTCGTCTGCACTGAGGAGTGCACCGCCGTGGATGAACGGGGCGACGAGTCTTTAAGGTACGAACTGTCGGTGTGTCGAGGACAGACTGAAGACAGACTGAGGACACATTTACACATAGTATTTACAGAAACAAATATTTCTGCCCCTCCGTTTTTTTAAAATAACGTCGTACACACAAGGTCGTTTTCAAAAAAGTTTCTGTTTATATGAACTTGTACAAATATGCCGTCCGCATACGTCCCATAGGACGCTCACGTGACGTGAAGCATCTTTAGTCGCATACTGCATATATTTCACTTTGTATACTTTGTGCACAGTCACCGTTTCTTTCTTTCTTTCTTTTATTTATATTTTATTCTCATGTTTAGTTTATTGGTGCTACTGTGTCAACAAATTTCTCCTTGGGGATTAATAAAGTATATTTCTATTCTTCTTCTTCTCTACTGTGACGTTTGACAACCTGAAACTCCGTTTTCAGAAATCTCCACTTTGGCCGGAGTTTTTAGAAATGATCGTTTTCCGTGATAAAACCTCCGTTTTTGTGTAAATAAAAGGCCAAAACGCAAGAAAATATATGTGTTTTCCCATCGTGTGAACGGGGTCTGAGGCCACTTTGCCTCAATAGTGAGAATCCATCCACACAGTCATTCTCCCGGGAGCTGAGGCCTTGTGTATTACACTTCGCAGGACGACATTCATGTGAACGTATCGGGAAACGCCACAGAAAATATTAACTGATTATGCAGCCACAACATGACCGTTTCTGAACATTTACCTCTAATTTCACCTACACATCATAACAAAGCAATCAGAGAGGATTGTGGGTGCAAGGAGAGCTGTTTATGTGTGTGATTGCTCGGCCAGCTGCGTTAGTGTAGAACGGAGCTCCGCCTTGAAGGGGAGGAGCCGACTCAGAGCGCCGGGTCACTGATGGCGCTCGGCTTCATGGAGCGTGCAGCGTGCCCGTTAACGGCTGGAGGTACATCACTCTCCTACAACTACGACTGGAGATGATTATCCAAGTGCCCTGAAGGATCTCTAGAACACAATAACGTCTAAATGTGCTTCTTTCTTATCTAAAAAAAACACTCTTACAATTGTGCATTTTTTTCAGCAGCGACTGGCGATTTAACTGGTAGTTTAATATTGTTAGTGCTTTATGTTTTTAATTTTCTACAGTGATATGCTTTGAAAATCAAGTAAGAAAGAAAAATTGTAAATTGTGTGTGTGTGTCTAGATTACGTAACCTGAATAATACATAAAAATGAAGTAAAAATGACCCATGCATCTGGCCAAGAAGGGCCATAAAGAAGCACAGAAATAAAAATGTTAAAGCAGGAAAATAATTATAAATAAGGAAGCAAAAAAATAAAAACAACCGTGCAACACTTTGAAAAATGTGTAAATTGTGTGTGTGTGTGTGTGTCTAGAATACGTAACCTGTGTGTATAAAGAGTGATAAAGATCAAAACTGTCAAACATTACTGGACATCAACTGGACTTCAACTTTTGAATTAATTGTTTCAATTCAGTCTTCATTCTATTGCAGTTTTGAGTCACCTTGATATTTGTTTTCTTAATTTTATACTTGATATTTTATTTAGGTACTTTTACGGAAATACAAACTTCAAAAGTAAAAATGCATAAAAATCTTAAAACATAAAAATAAAATAAATAATGAAGTAAAATTGAAGCATGCATCTGGTCAAGAAGGGCGATAAGAAAGCACAACAATAAAAATGTTAAAGCAGGAAAATAATTATAAATAAGGATGCAAAAAAAATAAAAACAACATGCAACACTTGCAAGAATGCATAATAATAAAAAAACATATAAATAAAAGAAATGAAGTAAAAATGACCCATGCATCTGGCCAAGAAGGACCATAAGGAAGCACACAAATCAAAACGTTAAAGCAGGAAAATAATTATAAATTAGGAAGAAAAATAAATAAAAACAACCATGCAACACGTCACCAACGTTGTCAGTAAATCATAAATTCGGTCCAACAAACAGATCTCTGGTACCAAATATATTCAACGAGTTCTATTCTCAGGGTATTGCTTTCTCGTTTTCATGTTGCCTTCTGTTTACTCCTTCCAGCATACGGGTCATTAAAGCAGAGTCCCATTAGAGGTGCAATTTTGAAGCTATCACATTCTGCAGAAATATGACAGGGACCTTCAGAATGCGGCTGAGCGATCCTGCTTTGCTGCAGCTGCCTGTCCAGATGTAATCAGGGTTCTGGGTTCATGCAAGGTCAGCAAATAGCACCACTAGTCTCTGCTGTGGGCCACGACCCATTTCTTTTTCCTCACCCATTAGTTGGGTTGTTGTATACTGCCTGTATGAATTCCCACTAAGTACAATTGGTTTGACAACACTTAAAGGGGACATATTATGAAAATTCCACTTTTTTAGTGCTTCTATACGTTAATGTGGGTATCTGGCATGTCTCCCAACACAAAAATGCTGGAAAAAACAACTCCGCTGGAATATTTTAACTGATGAAATCAAGGAAAGTAAAAATCTGTTGATATTTAAGAAAAAATTTAAAGACAAGACTCTGGAGAAATACAAATGTATCATCAATTAATAAAGCATCATAAGTAACAGTTAATGGGGACAAGTTTTTTGTTGTTTTGATTATTGTTTTATGTAAATATGTATGTTTGTGGATTTATGTGCGTGTGTGTGTATGTGTGTGTGTAGATATATATGGGTTTATGAATGTGTATATATGTGTATGTATATGTGTATGTATATATATATATATATATATATATATATATATATATATATATATATATATGTGCATGTGTATGTGTATATATGTTTGTGTGTATATATATATATATATATGTATATGTACAGTATATGATTCTCTGAATTAACTTTTCTGGTGAAATCATAGGTTAGGGCACTTATAAGCTCGATAGCTTCATCCTCGACCCTTTCGGTTAGCCGCTTTCTTCTTTTGTTGTAAAAAAATCTTGCTTTTTGTAAATAACCGAAATAAAATAAACTAAACTAAACTAGCTGACTACGCTGAACTTGTGTTGCCTCCTCAGAGTTTTCCCTGCAGCGATATGATGAGCATGATTAACCTCCTACTGGTCACACGCCTAAAAGTGGAAGGCATATTTTGTTAGTTTAGATTTCTCAGAAGCTGAGTGAGTCGGTCTGGATCCCGTTCAGCTTCACCTTCTTATCGGGGTTTTCCTCCAGCTGCCACTGGTTGCTCTTGATCTGCTGCAGCTCATCGAACTTGGCAGTGACGTCATCGATGGAAAGCTGGAGGAGGTCCCAGAATCCAGCCAGGTCCTGAGATGTGGGTCTGGGCATGGCGCTGGGGTCCTGAGGAGACAGACAGCAGGTAGGGGGTTGTTTTGTACTCAATGAAATACTTGTCCTTCTTCGTTATGTGTAGGATTGCAGAACGCTAAATAAGATAAAATAAGATTAGATATTCCTTTATTAGTCCCAAAGAGGGGACATTTCAGGATCACAGCAGAGGGTGCATATTAGAGCATTAATTAAAAAAAAGATACAAATAAAACACAATAACAATACTAAAATAATAAATAATAAATACTAATACTAAAATAATAAATATACAGAGGAAACCATATAGGCAGTGACCAAAGTGAATTTCCAGCAGGTTAAAGTGTCCAGGAGAATAAAGGGTGCCAAGACTGCAGAATTTTACCAAACATAACAAAATAAAACACATGAAAATAAAGAGCCCTAGACTTGTATCACCTGCTCTTAACCGGCCTCACAGCGAGTGTATCACACTTACATTAAAAAGCAATAACAAAAACCTAAAATCTTTCTAAATATTTGGCGAAAATAGGAAATAAATGCTCAATCTGTTTTAAATTACAGCCTTAATGTTGCGGACGTGGTGCGCCTCACAGCCACCTCGTCTTCCACCTCGTCTTCCTCGCCACTGAGTGGCAGCAGAGCGCCGGCATCGGGTCACTCGCTCTCATTCAGGGCGATCGAAGGCTTGTCACAACCCATGCGAGACTTAATTCATCATCTTATTATCTGTGGGGAGGGAGTGCGGCCCCAAAGCATCCAAAAGAGAGCGCTGCACAGACTGACTACACACACACACACACAACGAAACACCACACACACGCCAGGCGGTGAGAGAACAGGGGATTCCACCTCCACAAGGTTTTGCACTTCATTCAAAGAAATTAGCAACGCTTCCCCGAGGTGTGATTAAGTGCCCGCCAGTCTCTTTTCACTGTACGTTCACCTCGGATGTATTTGCAGAAACACTCACACGTATCACACCATCGCGGCTCATGTCTGCTGACGGTGCTGGTAGTCGGCGTGAGAACAGGTCTGACTCGCGGGCTGAACAATGAGAAGCGGTGGCAGTCCATTACTCAGACTCTGCCTGCAGCAACGCCTCGACACAGGTGCCGCCGGCTATTGGAATTCCCCTTTCGTTTAATAGCGGCAGAGAGAAAAGCTCCACTATCGATCTCTGGGGGCTATTTCTGGACGGCGCACAAGTGTCGCGTCAAGCCGAGCCCCTTCTCAGAGCTCCGACCAAGACAAGCCCATCAAGATGTTGGACCTGAGTGGGTTTTTTCCATATAGAAAATTGACAGACCATACACTACCGTTCAAAAATTTGTTAGAAAAAAGAAAAAAAAACACTGTTTTTTCCAATGAAAATGACATTAAATTAATCAGAAATACACTCTCTACATAGTTAATGTGGTAAATGACTATTCTCTGTTTTTTAATGAAGTCTCTACAGAGGTGTGTAGAGGCCCATCTCCATGTTCTAGTGGTACATTTTTTATTTTGCATTTTCCACAAACAGATTATTCCTTGACATTGAAACCCTTTTGATGTGAGCGCAGCTGAAAACAGTTATGCTGGTGAGAGAAGCTCTAAAACTGGCCTTCCTTTGAGCCACAAGTTTGAAGAACAACATTAATATTTACAATGAAAATCATTATTTATAACCTCGTCAATGTCTTGACTATATTCTGTATTAATCTTGTATTCATTTAATAAATAAAAGTGTGAGTTTTCATGGATGACCACAAACTTTTGAACGGTAGTGTATGTCAATTTGTTATATGGGGAAAAAAACTGACAATCTACCAGATAATAAAATTAAAAGTAAACTCAAAAAGTGGAACATTCAGATGTTGGTCCAGTGAGCAGATCAAAAAAGTGAAATCATGAGCTGCATGAAAAAGAAGAAGAAGAAAGAAGATCAGCCACACGGTTTGATCGTGTTCACCAACACATACTACTCACCAGGTTCTGCTGACATAGCCAGTAGAACTGCTGAAACTTCTGAGACATCAGTAGCTGAGCGCTTCCCACTGCACTCCGGATTTTTCCTAGGACTGGTGGACACACACATACACACACACACACACACACACACACACACACACACACACACACACACACACACAGTGAGAGAGACTGGATTTATGTCTGTCGGCTTGGTAGAGGCTGACATGTTTATTTATATTTAATTAAATTTTACACTGCTGTATTTGCATATATGTTGTGTATATATATACATATATATTTTATTTTGTATTTTATATTTCACTTGTATACTTTATGCACAGTCACTGTTCCTTTCTTTCTTTCTTATATTTATATTTTATTCTCGTGTGTTTAGTTTATTGGTGCTACTGTGTCGACAAATTCCCCTTGGGGATTAATAAAGTATATTTCTATTCTATTCTTCTATTCTATGTTGAGCGATGTCATTCCCACTGATCCCAGATCTGTGTTATCAAAGTCAACAAGACAGCGGCTATCAATGTTCACTTTGGCGAGTGCTATACAGAGAATTCTTTTTCTTCATCATAGAGCATATATCATGAAAGCGTTGACCCGAGAAAACTAAAGCAGCTCCCGTTTCGACAAGAAATGTTGTAAAACATCTAACATCAAAGCATTTCTTTTAAATAAAAGATCTACGTTCCAGATAAATGCACCAGGAACAAATATGCTGACATCTTGCATTATTCCATCTATGATGTTATAGAAAACCACATTTAGTGAAGCAAATCATCTGCATCTGCTGTGTGAACCACCTATACTAGTGGTTCTCAAATGGGGGTCCGCGTACCCCTAGGGGTACGTGACATTTTTTTAAAATCTATTTAAAATTAGCATCCATTAAAAAATCCTTTAAAAGTAGTTATTTAATAAATATTCAATAAAACACAAGTGTAAGTTCATAAACTGAATTTTATATTAAGTAGGCAATTTAATTTAATTATCCTAAAAACCCAGAGTCCCCCCCCCCATATCAGGATGGTTTGACCCAACGTGGCACACGCTAACGGTCAAGACCCGTCTAGCTAATCGCGCTGGTTAGGAGTTACTTGGCTGAAAAAATATTTCACAGGGGGTACATCACTGAAAAAAGGTTGAGAACCACTGCCTTAGAAGACTAACGGAGGGGTAGAATTTTAGAAACTCCTTTTGTTATGTTAGCACAGCTGAAAACAGTTAAGCTTTTCAACTGGCCTTCCCTTTGAGCATGAAGCCTGAAGAACACAATTCATATTTAAAATAAAAATCATTATTTCTAACCTTGTCAATGTATTTACTATATTTTCTATTCATTTTGCAATTCAATGGGTACATCACTGAAAAAAGGTTGAGAACCACTGACCTATACAACCACAATCTCAATATTGTCAAATAAAATAAAAACATTATGAAAGTTCACTCACTCTCCTCCGTCAGGTCGTTCTCCTCCGCCTCCCTCTCCATCTCCTTGCACCTCCCCTCCAGCCGCTTGGTCTCGTTGTGCAGCAGCTGCATGAACCAGCTGCCGTCCCGGCGCAGCGGGGACGCCCGTCCCCCGTCGGGTCCCTCCAGGCCGGGCTGCACCAGCCAGGGCTCGGGCAGCGGGCTGCTGGGCCCGCTGGAGGGCCGGTGGTCCTCCCGGTAGCTGAACAGGCCCTGCGTGCGCACCGTGCGGACGGCGCCGTACTGGGTGGGCGTGCTGGGTTCGGAGTGGCGCCCGAAGCCGCCGCCGAACTGCAGGCCCTTGTCCTCCATGGAGGGGAAGCCCTCCAGCTCCATGTCGGCCTGCACCGCCGTGGTCACGCTGTTGGAGCGCTTGAACCTGCCGTGCCTAGAACGCACGCGTGACGGGAGGAAGGGTCAACGACAGCAGCTTTAAATTATTTTATTTTATTATTAGCCTTTATTTAACCAGGTCGGTCCCATTAACAGGGTTCTTACACATTTTGACCGATGGATTTCCAGGACTTTTCCAGGACTTTAAACCAAATTTCCATGACCAAATTGAAATCTCGGTTTTTTACGTATTGAGAGCGTACACCAGCTCATATTTTGAGGGTTTTTCTTTAAAAAACATATTAATTATTTCAAACTCGGTGTAAATGAACATGTGATTATAACACATTTCCATGACTTTTCCCAAACTTTTATGATTTAATTTTTTTCCATGACTTTTCCAGGCCTGGAAATGACCATTTTAAAATTCCATGACTTTTCCAGGTTTTCCATGACCGTACAAACCCTGCATTGAGATACAATGACCTCTTTTTCAACGGAAGCCTGGCCAAGACAGCAGCGTAGAAAAATTGCAACAGTCACAAAACACAACAGAAAACACATAACAAATAAAATACAATAAAAAAGAAAAGGCAACAGGAATAAAGCTCCGGATTTACACCAAAACAAGAACAAGTGCGGTATGAAGCCGCTCCAGTTTCTCTCACACAAGTCTTAAAAGTCTCAAAGTTGATGAGCTGCTTTAACTTTAGAGTTTTTTTGCAGTGTATTCCAAGCAGCAGGGGCAGCGAATTTAAAACAGCGCTTACCAAATTCAGAGTGAACTTTGGGCATAATTAATAAATAATTGCACTGCACTTGGACGAAGGACGCAGCGTTTACCGTTTGTGGTCCTCCACCTGGATCCCTATGGAGTGGAACTGAGGGAGGCCTTTACTCTCAGTCTCAGAGTCCGTCACGGTTTCCACCTGGTGGAGGCAGAAGAGAGAACATCGTGACATCATCGTGACATCATCGTGAACATCGTGACGTCATCGTGAACACGACTGGAACGAACGGTCACACTCAGGTAGATGCACACGGCTATCAGTCAGAATGGCAGCTTTGCATTTGGAAATGTGGACTAGATTTATTACTTATTACCTTTGCATTGGAAATGTGGAAGGTTATGTTTTGATCGCCGTGTATTTATTTATTTATGTATTTATTTATTTGTATGCGTTTTATTCGCATAACTAAAAAAGTATTACACCGAATCGCAATGGAATTTGGTGGGATGATTGGTTATTATCCGGGGAGCATTTGGGTCAAAGGTCAAGGTCTTCTTTTATTTTTATCCAATTGGCATGCAACTAATGCCAAAATGTATATCGTTCTCTGAAATAAGTTTTTTCGTGAAATCATAGGTTATGGCCCTTATAAGCTCGATAGCTTCAGCCTCGACCCGCAAACACAAAAACTGAGTTTTCAGAAATCTCCACTTTGGCCGGAGTTTTTAGAAATGATCGTTTTCCGTGATAAAACCTCCGTTTTTGTGTAAATGAAAGGCCAAAACGCATGAAAATATATGCGTTTTCTAACCCAGATGTGTGTAGGGTAAGTATCCAGATCACAAACTAGAACAACAAGAGTGAGAGGTCCTCATGTTGCTCGTCGTCATTGCCGCTTTTGAATAAGCCCTGTCCCTGTCAGAGCGCCTCCTCTTGTAAAGGTCAACTTGCCTCTCGTGGAGCACTACAAACAGATCGGTACATTTGAGAATTTGTAATACTCCCCAAACAGAATGACAGGATTAACTCATTTGCATGTGTAGTGTCGTACTGCGAGTTCAACACTGTGAAGTCTGCCTGGGGAGGTGGACATCGAGTAAGTCTTCAATTAAGAAACATAATCCTCTTGTCAGATAATAATCCGATGGTGCAAAGCGATTGAGACGACAACCTACAGTACATACCACTGTGCCTGGTGTGTGATGTGGGGTTGATTTGAGTCTCTGAGAGATGCTCTTTACTGTGGCTGCATTGTACCGGACACCTCTCATACATATTTACACTGAATCCTCTCAGCTAGGACGAGATAGAAGGAGTCAGATCAGATTGGTATAATTAGCGTTGAGTGTGGTGGTGTTGTTTCTCCTCCCGCCAATCGTGGTGTATTGGGTTTATTCTTATCAAGCAAAAGTTCAGGAAACAAACGCTTGGAGACTCTCAGGAAGCCTGATTGGGGAAGTCTGATAAACGTGCATTTTAACATACACTACTGTTCAAAAGTTTGGGGTCACAGAAAAAAAAAGCACTGTTTTTCCCACTAAAAATGACATTAAATTAATCAGAAATACACTCTCTACATACAGACTATTCTCAGTTTTTTAATGAAGTCTCTACAGAGGTGTATAGAGGCCCATCTCCATGTTCTAGTGGTACATTGTGTTATCACCTTAGAAGACGAGCTGAGGGTTAGAACCCCCTTGAAACCCTTTTTTAAATTTGTTTATAATTTTTTATTTTGCATTTTCCACAAACAGATTATTCCTTGACATTGAAACCCTTTTTATGTGAGCGCAGCTGAAAACAGTTATGCTGGTGAGAGAAGCTCTAAAACTGGCCTTCCTTTGAGCCACAAGTTTGAAGAACAACATTAATATTTACAATGAAAATCATTATTTCTCACCTTGTCAATGTCTTGACTATATTTTGTATTAATCTTGTTTTAATTTAATAAATAAAAGTGTGAGTTTTCATTGAAAACACAACATTTTCTCGGTGACCCCAAACTTTTGAACGCTAGTGTACGTTTTATACACAACAAAATAGGAGGAGTTTATTACCGGCCTTCGTGGCCCAATCAAATGTAGGCATGATGACCTAACCCTAGAACTGATGAACTAAGCCTGACCCCCAGACTCGTTGAACCCCTCGGGTCCATGCCTGTTATCCAGCCCCCGCCGATGTTCCTAACCTGTAGCCTAGTGGCGTCATCTCTCATGGCCAAGGTACCGTCTACATAGGTGTATTGAACGTTGATCCCTGGCTTGCGTACTTTTGCATAATCTGATATTATACAGTAGATGAGAATATACTCCAGTAGCAACGCTCAAATTCTGTTACCTGTATCCCGATGGAGGAGCGGGGGGTTTTGAGGTACTCCTCGGCCCTGGACACCAGGACCGCCTTGTCACACGTCTGGACGGAGGCGTGGCTGCCCGAGGACGTGTGCCTCTTGCCCGCCGCCGACTCCATCGCCATGGCGACGGCCTTGGAGCCGTCCAGGCTGTCCACGGAGCTGTAGATGGGGCGGCCGAGGCTGTCCGTGGTCCACAGGCCGCCCCGCGGATGCCGGCCCTCCTGGTAGGCATCTTGGGTGGACTCTGTACTGCTCTGGGCCGTCACAGAGATGAGAGGCTTGGTGGTGGTGCGCGGTGGCACGGGAGGCGGAGTCTTCTTGTAACTGGGAGGATAGGATACCGCTGGATAGCACAAGAAGGATGAGAGGACGAGGACAAGGCAAGACAAAGGGTAGAGGAGAAAATAAAACGCGAGGATGAAAAATGTGGCCAGAAGCTTACAAGGGCCAAGTGCTGCAGTTCACCTGGATCACACAGGTGTGTGATGGAAGAGACGGGAGATTAGACATCAGGGCACTAGAGCAACAGAACGAGGGGAATGTGAGGACACGGGGAAAGCAACAGCAGATTTGTGATATGTCCGTTTATTGGGGAGCAGCAAGGATTATGGGAAAGATTTGCCCTTTTAAGTGTAAATTAGAATATGATGGTAATCCATCCAGATGGACCTCACAGCAGAGTTGGAAAAGCACCAACTACCCTGGATGGATATCTTTGTTATTTCGCTATGATAGGGACTGAATTAGCATGTAGTTGCTCAGCGTAGATGTTTTGAAGATTCTCGTAAATATATTTTAAGAGATTAAAATACATAAAGTACATTTTCTCAAATTATTTCAAGATATTTTGTATCTACAATCCCCATAAATGAGTTTATTTTAAACATTAAACCTAAATCTGCATGAATCATGTAAACCTTCCTCACAAGTAGAAACTGTATCGAGACTGTGTTGTAATGGCTTTGATGATCATTAAGACACGCCCCCTGCCGTGTTTCTGATCAATTCATTTACTTGTGAATCCTTGTACTAATTTCATTACTTGTATACATGTATTTAGTCAAATTAAATACACTACATTCAAAAGTTTGGGGTCATTTAGAAAAAAGAAAAAAAAACAGTTTTTTCCAATGAAAATGACATTAAATTAATCAGAAATACTCTCTATACATAGTTAATGTGTAAATGACTATTCTCTGTTTTTTAATGAAGTCTCTACAGAGGTGTGTAGAGGCCCATCTCCATGTTCTAGTGGTACATTGTGTTATTGCCTTAGAAGACGAGCAGAGGGGTAAAACCCCCCTTTTTTATAACTTTTTATTTTGCATTTTCCACTAACAGATTATTCCCTGACATTGAAACCCTTTTTATGTGAGCGCAGCTGAAAACAGTTATGCTGGTGAGAGAAGCTCTAAAACTGGCCTTCCTTTGAGCCACAAGTCTGAAGAACAACATTAATATTTACAATGAAAATCATTATTTCTAACCATGTCAATGTCTTGACAATATTTTTTATTAATCTTGTATTCATTTAATAAATAAAAGTGTGAGTTTTCATGGAAAACACTACATTTGACCCCAAACTTTTGAACGGTAGTGTATGTATCAGGCCAAACATTACATTCCTATATACAGTAAGATTGTTGTGCTTTGCCTATTTAAACACATGTTGTATACGAGTGTAAAGATGTAGGCACAACTCCTAACACACACACACACACAAACACACACACACACACACACACACACAACACTTTGGATTACAGGTAATTAAGTGCAATAAGAAATAAGAAACCACAGGGAGCTCTGTTAAGCTAAATCCAGTCACAGACTTGACTCCCTTCCAACTTGAAGGGGCTGCAGTTCTGCAAGACACAGTGGGCGGGTACCAGAATGAAAAGAGCACAGTGACTCACTCCACACGTTCTATTATTACATATTCTACCCATCTGACTTACTTTCAAAACTGAAAATGTTACAGATTGCGTGTTGGCACCGCGATACGTAAAGCGCTGCATTTTCCTCCCACCAGCATCTGTGCGTCTCGGTTACTTTGCACGCGTCGGCCAATGCAACACGTGAAAATCACGACGTGGACATTTCCATATGGCGTTTCTAAAATGTTCTTAACTTAATAATATTAACTATCTGTGGAAAAAAACCTGTGCGGTCATGAAGATTCTCTTATTTAGCGTATTATTTACCGTTATTGGACTTTACGTTGAGTCAGCTTTACACACATATTCTGTAATTCATTCATAAATGTTATGCTTGCCAATGGATTGACATTAGGAAATACATTTGTTTCCTTATACATCTTATTAACGGGCATAATTACACAATAATGCTAATGTTATTGAGTGAAGATACTTCAGTTGCTCCTTCTAAGCTGTCAAACCTCCACAAAATACAATTCTGAGAGAACTGCTCTACTCAAGCTGACAGAATGTTTAAAATAAAATAATTAATGTCTTGCAGTATGTTGTCTGGACAGCAGATGTCCTCCTCTACATGGGACACTACAAGCGTGTCAAAAGTAAATTTATTGAGGTTGAATGTAGCTCTGTACACTTACTAGCACACGTAAGTTATTTTTCTTCTGCTACAGAAGTCTCACTTGAGTACTACCGTGTTCTGCTTCTTCATATTTCTACTTCACTATATTTCAAAAGTCTATTTTGCTTTACGCTGCATTATTTCACAGTCACAGAGTTGATAGCTACAGAGAGAGAGAGAGAGAGAGAGAGAGAGAGAGAGAGAGAGAGAGGGGGGGACATTAACTTTAACACAATCACAGTAACTTGGTACTAGGGATGGTGGGTCCACATCCTTTAGCCTTAACCCTCCTCTTACCTTTCAAATTTACTCACATCTTTTACCCATTTTGACCCCAGAAATTAAAATATCCAGAAAATAATTAGAATTAATATTGTTTCCCAATTTTAAGTGTGAGGTACTTTATGTTTGTTTGTTGAAAATAGCCCTTTAAATAAATACTAAAGTTTTTCTTATATGTTTTACTAAAAAGTGTACAGGACATTGAAAACATTTCATGAATAAGCAAAAAAAACGATATCAATAATTTTTTTAGAGACGTCAAACATTGAATGCGTTCAAATTGACCCCATAGGTAACAGGAGGGTTAACACATTGCGAGATCTAAGTGTGTCGACTTCTGTACCGCTCTATTCACACGTAAAACCTACAGTTGAAGTAAACGCTCATTAATGTCGAGCATAAGATCTCCCCGCCCCCCTAAAAATAAATTTGGTGGGATGATTGGTTATTATCCGGGCACCATTTGATTAGATTTTGGGATGGATCGGGTCAAAGGTCAAGGTCATGAAAAGGTCAAAAATGTATTTTTATCATAGCGCTATCAATTTATATCCAATTGGCAACTAATGCCAACATGTTCATAATTCAATGCTCAATCTTGTGATATGTGAAGGTATACTCTACCGAGTGCCCCTTCTAGTTACTTTCTGTTTCCATTTCTAACTTCATCAACTCTCACGGTGAATCAATAGTTTGCCTCCAGCAGCACGATGTCGATGTCGGTGTCGTCTCCCAGGCGGCACCGTTGACAAGCATTAACAATAACTACATAGAAATAGCCAATCTCCTTCCTGATAGTCTTATATAGAGGCATTGTATATATATATACATATATATATATAGAGGCATCAGTATTCAATTGAAATGTCTTTCATAACCAGTTAAAAGATCCTCGCAGTGACTAACCTTGGTTTTTAAACTAGCATATTTCTAGTCAGTGGGCGCTGAGTTTTGTCAAAGAATATATAGGAAGTCAGAGGAATAAGTATCTTTCATTGCACAATATGATGAATACATAATACAAGTACACATCAAAGCAGTGTGCACTGCAGCTGTTTGTTGTCCAACTAAGACAATCAGCTCTTTGATCGGGTGTGTTTCCCATCATGCTCTGTTTCCTTGCACACGTGCATGACGTCAGAGAAGTGGGGATCAACTGGCTTGGAAACCGGAATATATTAAATACATGTTACCTTTCTTCTTCACTTCATCTGAAGAAAACGCAGTAACTGCACCCACGGACGTATGACCGCGACTGACATGCAGCTCGCGAGGAGAATTGCTGCTCGTATGGAGAGAAAGAGAGGAGGTGCAGACGGGCTGGTACCTGGAGGAGGCTGAGCGCGGTCCACACTGCAGGAAGAAGGCAGTCGAAACTGAATCCCTGCAAGGAGCAAGCAGCGCCAGTTAGAGAGGAACAGCGCACACCAACAGGGAATCTCTCTGTACCTACCATAGCTAACTCCGAGAGGTCTACAACTCGTTGAAACATGTTTACACAATGCTTTCTTAAGGCCTATCCAGTAGTAACAGGCAGGGAGAGAGAGAAACACAGAGCTGCTCGATTAACAGTTAGAAAAGGGTTACATCAATTTGGTTTTTCCTCAATTTTGAATGTGCATTTGGCCTGTAATGTTTTCATGTGAGTGAGTTGCAGTAATAGGCCTTTAGTCACTGCAGAAGAAGAAGAGAGATGCTGATTTCTGTCATGCATTCTCTGTGTTTCTGTCTCAAAATGCAGACAAAACTTGCAACTTGATGAGCAACGCTCACAGGCAGCACTTCTCCAGGAGGCGCCTCAACCTGGTTTAGGTGAAATAAAAACGTTTTGCGAGGGGGATTTCAATACATGTCTGGATTTTGCACTTTTTCGGCCCTATATCACCAAACATGTCACAATTAAATTAGGAAGTGGCAAAATATGATCCAATATTGACCAAATTAGCAAAGACAATAGACAATAGCTTTTTTGTCTTAACCCTCCTGTTACCTTCATATTAACTAACATATTTTACCCCTGGGGTCAATTTGACCCCAGCAATTAAGACCTCCAGAAAATTATTAGAACGTATATTGTTTTTCAAGTTTAAGTGTCAGGTATGTTTGTTTGTTTGTTTGTTTGTTGACTACCTAAATAGCCCTTTAAATGAATATAAAAGTTGATATTTCTTAGATGTTTTACACAGTGAAGAACAGCCTAGGGTGAAATTGTTCAGTACATTGAAAATATATCATTATGAGAATTTTATGTTTTTCCAGTTGTCCCCAATAAATAAATTAGGAAAAGTCCTGAAATATGAATAAAAAAATATGATGTCAATCATTTTTTTAGAGACGTTAAACATTGAATGGGGTCAAATTGACCCCAAAGGTAACAGGAGTTTTAACACAAATAAAGTTTTACGCCTTTTGAAGAATCAATGTACACCAAGGTTGTTCAGAATGTTGCCCATCTGCGTTGCCCTCATATGCTGAACATATATCATGAACCTCCAGATCAATCCTTACACATCAGGCACGAGATAACATGCATCTGAATCTGAAACAGACAGCTACACATGATCTCATTCTACATATAAGACATTATCGAAACATAAATATTAAACAGATATATTCAGGATTTAACAAAAACTATTTAAATTGTTCCAATTAATTCTTATTTTCCCATTTTGGGATATTATACGAAGACATTTTCAAAATTCAAGTATTAAACTTGGTTTGTTATCAGTACAGTGTGTCTCCTGAGAGACGCACAGAACATTGACATTTTTGGGTATATAAAGCCAAAAATATGTCATGTAGAGACAAACACACACACTTAGGAGAAGAGACAGACAATCGTGATAATTAACTACTTAATTAGCCGCTCCACAACTGGAGGGAAATGACACCGACAGGAACTTAAATAGGACAACTTCATTCTCTGGCGAGTGGCATTGTTGTCTAACAGGAATGAGGCTCAGAGAGAAGGCAAACAAAGACAATCAGACACAATGTGTTGAGAGACACAGACAAAGAACATGTTTCTAAACATAAAAGCAAGACAGTCTATCTATTCTTTTTTAATTATTGGCTGCCTCTAGTGAAGCAAATAATGAGTCTATTGAAAAACGGTTGCCTGGAGTTCTACTTTCCACATTTTAAAAAGTGTTATCCTGAACGGCTACGGCTCGGCATACTGCCGTTTACTTACTTTGCATTTGGCTGCACGAGCTTAAGCCACACTTTACATGAAGGGCAAGCACCTTGCTGCACTTTAAAAATGATAAAAATGTCATTATAATCGCGCTCTAACTTCGCCATGTGAACATGAGAAGCGCCGCCGTGATGCATCTTGGGTAATGTAGGTACGATTAGAAACGACGGTGCTTACATTGGCTTTATGTAAAGTGTGACCTAATCCCGTTTCGTAAAGGTTTTGGTACAGGAAATAAAAAAACAGACCTTCCCTCTCGGCTCTTTCAACAAGGCCCCGCAAACCTTTTTTGCTCCTTTGTGGCCGAGACAAACATTTCAGAAAAAGAAAACGTTGCAACGGTTCTGACTGCGTCTCCTCCCCGTCCGACTCCCTCCATTTGCTCTGGCCATAGTTGTGGAGTCAGACTGGCACAGAGGCTGGTGAGATGCTGATCCCACTCTGGTCGGGGTTGGGGGGGGCGGGGCTTAATGACGTGCGATGACTGATGAGCTGCATACATGAGCATGGGGGCTGGAGATGCAACAAGGTGAAGGTCCCTCAGGATTTAATATAACTGCATCCTTTGTTTGACTTCAGACTGAATTAATCATGGGAACTGAGTAATGATGTAGCGAGGGAACAGAGAAAATACACATTTATGTCTTATCCTCCATTTGTCTATATTATAGTAATTAAATTGCAACATCATTGTAGTCTAAAGCCTCCAGCTTCATCTATTCACATTATAATGATTATCTCCCTCTCCTGCAGTGAGAGAAATGAACAGTTGCGTTCTCAGGACAAATAAGTTGGATGTGTTGCTTCTATTTGACATAATTGCATAAATTATGAACTCTAACTTTGTATTTTCATGAATTCAAAGTAGCTTGTTTATCGTTAGGCATCACAATTTCCTTAATGTAAGCAGAACTTGACAAAAAGCATGTATTCAAGGATTGCTGTAGATCTTACATTGTATCAGTAAAATGTATAGTAAGACTCCAGGATGACGAACATTAAATATTGCATATATATATAAATAAATATACACACACATATATAAATATATATATATATATATATATAAATATATATATATATATAAATATACACATATATACACATATATATATAAATAAATATACACATATAAATATACACATATATATATAAAAATAAATATACATATATAAATATACACATATATATACATATATATAAATATACATATATATACATATATATATAAATAAATATACATATATATAAATAGTCAAAAATGTGCTTTTATTTTGAATATTTTTTCTGCTCACCTTAATGGGGTATAGTTGGTTTGCATAAAAAACATATATCGCAACAGGTAAAATATATGAATGTGTATAGATAAAAGAAAAGTGATTATTGTATTATTGTATCTGTTCAATGTTAATGTATATCTGAATACATTTCCTCCGGCCTAGGATTAAACTTGAGTATGGCGCTGATGGTTAGCAACGTTGGATGAGTGGATGGATCTCTAAATGTGTTGATGGAAGGATGGATGATTTGACGTCGGACAGCTAGCAGGACTTGAGGGTGTGTATGCTGTCGCTCAGTGATTCCAGCTGGTTCTGCTGGATTTACAATTGTTTTAATGTAGGTTTGTGTAGCCCCTTTTTCAAGAGTCGCACAACGAAACAAGCATGTTGTTCATAGCCACATACATATATACATACAGTGGTGATGCCCCCATGGATGCAAGGTGGATTAACCGTTTATGTATGAATTATCACAACAAACCAATACAAATCAATGGTCCGAAACTATTATTTCGACACACTATCAAATAACCTTCGCCGGAAAAAAAAGGGAAAATGAACGTAAACACAACGCCCTGCTCGCAGCCCCTAGAAGCCGAAGAGCTCATCCTACCTTGTGACCACGAGTGTCGCACAACACAAAGACCATTTGACCGTATTGCTGGCGTTACCAATAAAGAGCTGTAGAAAATGAACGTGAAGAACCTCTTGAAGAAATCCATCTCCTGGGTAGATTTTCTTCCAAGCTTCCTGTTTGCTTAAAATATTTTGAGGTGAGATTTAATTCTAGAATATTTAAACAGTTCATTCATTAAACAGTTCATTCAATCGGAGTGTGCGTGTGCTTAGAACATGTGTACACATCATGGTACACGTGGACAATTTGGCCTGGTGGTGGCACTAGAGGAGAGGTCATGGGGTCACCCAGAACCTGAGGATTCATCCTTTGGGGATCTGAACCTCAAGAAATATTTAATATATTTTTTTATATTTTGCTTTGTGTTGGACAGATTAAACCTATTTTCTAAATATAATTGTATCCCACGCGATGTGCATAGTTTGTCATATGATTGTATGTTTTAGACACGCCGTGTGAACCGTTCCTTGATTTGTGCTGGTTTGTAGAACAAAGCTGTTATGTTGCTCATAAACGGCCTTGCTGCATGCCAGGTTAGTTCAAATGAAGACACATTTTGATTTTATTCCTCTCTGTTCGCCTAAAGAAAATGTATACAATGGTTAAAGCAAGAGGGTGAATCACTGCTGATACCAATGGGTTTGAAAAGAACAGTAAGAGCAATCATAATAAATAAAAACAAAACAACTCATTTCATGGATTTTGGAAAATGCTTCATGCACATCTCAGTTAAAATATAAACCAGTTGTGCAGAAGCGATTTAAAATGAATAGTTATTCTTGCGTCTCACTGTTCAGAATACAGTAGTCAAGGAATGCCAGTGTGCTAACACCAACATGTGGAACAGGACCCGACTCAACACACGTTTTAGTGTTGTTCTTTCAGATCGTTGAACTCGTCATCCTGGACTAGTGCATGATCTGGAAAATTCCACTGAATTCAATGTGGAAACAGATGAAAACATTTAAATATATTATATAGACTCAGTGAGTATGACAGCATTTTCAAGTAATGATAGATCTTATTTTTGTGAAAAATGTAGATGAGTCGGACAAAACGGATGGAAAAAGTGTATCGACAACAGATATAAAAAAAAGATAGAATAAAGCGGTTCCCTACCAGACCTACCGTACTCTCTACGCCCCCCAGCTAAGCTACGGACGCCTGAAATGGGGGAAAAAAAGAAAAATGAAACAAACAAACAAACAAAAAGGTGATAGCTTAGTAGAAAAGCAATGCATATTGAGAGGGTCAAAGTAAAAGACACTGTGCCGGGCCCATGAGGTGTGTGTGTGTGCTGTGGTAAAGGGTGTAGTCCTCCCTATGGACTAAAGGTATTTATGCTATAAGTCATTTTTATCTTTTGATGCCATTGTAAAGCTATGACCCCCATTTTGCCTTTTTTAATTACCATAAACATAAACATCATAAACATTTTAATCCATTGTTTGATATCAATATATGAAAAATACATAAGGCCAATAAAAGTTGTAAACGAAAATTCACAAGAAACACCAACACACGAAGCAAATGAAAAAGAGCAAAAGCATCACACACTTTGTTTTTCATTCGTTTAACAAAATAAGCAGAAGCTAACAAATGCAGGCTAAGGTATGACTTTCAAAAAGTGCTGTGCAACTTTTGATAAAGTCTGATCGCGAAACAATTCAGTCTGAGATCCCTGAAAATTGCAAAATGACGCAAAACAGAGGAGCGTGTTTTCTCCGAGAAACCTTCAATAACTGCAGGAGGAGAACATGGGGTAGAAAAGGGTTTATATTCAAGCGGTGTTACAAGTTCAGGGGAGATCAGACTCGTTCAAAAACCTTCGTCCCACTAGCCGGGCGTCAGAGTCGGCACAGTTGTTGCATCAGATCTCTGGATACCAACAGAATGTAAACAGAAACTCATGGGGCAGTTGACTACACACGGTCACATATGAGGGAGACACTTCAGAAGTTCTTACAAGTAATTATATATTGCATTACACAAAATATGGTTGCATGGTCAAAAAATAATTTTAAATACCCTTTTGTCTATTTTTTTCAGCCTTTGTTAAATGTACATCTTTCAGGTATATATTTTTAAAATAATACTTTAATATCTGTATTTTGCTACATTTGAACTTGTTTTTAAGGGAAGGGTTATTTCTTTGGGCTAAATGATGAAATGATGACAACACAGTGGATTAAACTTTGTTTAAAGCGTGGGTGAGTTCCCTGGGATCAATAAATCACCATGTTGGTGTTCAATTATATATATTTTGTTGTTGTAATGTTAAGTATTTGTACAGCATTTCCAATTATGTTACCACAAGCTTTGTTTACTAATTTTGCTGTACAGTCGCTAAATTAATTGACGATGATACACTTATGGTTGTTTTTCTTTTGTATATTATGAAAGCGCACGGATGCTACCACGATGCATGAATCTCAAGAATCTCACCAACCAACTCTTTGAATCTAGTATACATAGAAGCCAACATGGGAAAACACCGGGAACACTAAACGGACCGTAAGTGTGGCCCCTTAGCTCATGCAAAAATAATACAAATTAATATTTTTTTAAATAAATTTAAACACATTTTTTTTATAAATAAATAAAAAAATTGAAATTTCAAAAAAATCCACCATATTTTCTGAAAACATTTCATCGTTCACTCGAATGAAGGCTTAACGTAAATTCCTTAAAATCAATAACTTAAACAATATAGATGGTGTAAAATGACGACAGAGAACGAAGGACTTGCATAGAATGAACAGATGCATTTTGGTGACATCGTGATGGATCAGTCTTCAGCACCTTTTAAATAAGTTTGAATTATCCAAACAAACAATGGGAAAAGATAGTAAAGTATGGAATGCCGCTTCAATCCTCTTAATCATTAAAAAAGCAAATGAATACAAGCCTTCAGAGAGCCTTTGCCCGGTCGATAAAGAACAACTCAAACTTGAGTTTATTTGGGTTTATAACAACAATAAATAGATGATAAGCTTTTTAAAATACTTATTCTGTATTGCAAATGATGGCAATATTGGAACTTATTCCGTACCTATTATTTGTTGTACCAAAACCTTGAGTTCCCGGTTCTGAGCACAACATGCCTCGACATGGTGTTCCTCTGTAACGTTAGATTATCAAGGCAAACGAGTCATCAGCTCAGGCTGGGCGAGTTACTGCAACGTGTGTGTGGGGCGAGCGACGGCCTCTCTCTCTCTCTCCTCCATGGCTTCCACTTTAAATCGCATCTTACCTCGAGTGCAACCTTTATATGAATATCATCTTTTTCAAAATGCCACTTTTTCTGCAAGTATTGTCTTCTGGCGGTGCAAAAGAGGGGAAGAAGATCTACTCTGTAAAGTGAGAGACGACGCCTCTCCTTTTATTAAAAGTCCTTTTGAAGGGCTCTGGGGTCGGATGCACACGGGCTGCGATCCTCCAAAGATAAGCGCTGTCAAGCGGGGAGATATTGGTTGTCGGCCTCAGTGTTACAGTAACTTTGGTTCGCCGTGTTGGTGCGATGGGACAGAGGACTAGATGAGTGGAAGAGGGGGATGCCAGTGGCTGATGAGCAGCTTTTACACTACCGTTCAAACGTTTGGGATCACCGAGAAACAGTTGTGTTTTCCATGAAAACTCACACTTTTATTTATTAAATGAATACAAGATTAATAGAAAGTATAGTCAAGACTTTAACGAGTTTAGAAATAATGATTTTCATTGTAAATATTAATGTTGTTCTTCAGACTTGTGGCTCAAAGGAAGGCCAGTTTAAGAGCTTCTCTCACCAGCATAACTGTTTTCAGCTGCGCTCACATAAAAAGGGTTTCAATGTCAAGGAATAATCTGTTTGTGGAAAATGCAAAATAAAAAGTTATAAAAAAAGGGTTTTAAGGGGGTTCTACCCCTCAGCTCGTCTTCTAAGGCAATAACACAATGTACCACTAGAACACTGGAGATGGGCCTCTATACAGAGAATAGTCATTTACCACATTAACTATATGGAATGTTACTTTCTGTATTCTTGTTGTTCTTAGTTTGTACTCTAGGTTGAAATGCACTTATTGTAAGTCGCTTTGGATAAAAGCGTCTGCTAAATGACATGTAATGTAATGTAATGTAATAATTTCTGATTAATTTAATGTCATTTTCATTGGAAAAAAACAGTGCTTTGTTTCCCTTTTTTCTAAGTGACCCCAAACTTTTGAACGGTAGTGCATATTATGGCTAACAGACAAAATGAGCAATTGGCCAAATACAGCAAATGATTGAGGCTGAGCCATCACTAGTGAGGCGGTGCTCTTCGTTCAGCGGTACTCTACCGCCCCTCTGGCAACATGTAGGAGAGGTAGAGGCCCTCAGTGGCTCTGATTGTCTACTTATAGGGGCCGATGTTTCTCTTTTATCTCTCAGCAGCGATAAACCACCCCAGCATTAAAAATTGCACCGTTACTGTAGAGAAACGTGGCATTTAAAAAAAAAGGGGTTTATGGGAGAATTTAGTCCAAATCTCTTCACACGATTTTCCCAAACTCTAATTTTCCTTTTTCCTCTGGAAGGTAAACGGATAAATAAGACACTGAAATAAACTTTTTTAAGAACCTCCAGTCTTCACTGCGAGAACGACAACGGTGGAAACACCCTAACGGCGAGATGACGAACATGATGAAATAAAACGAAGACGGACCTCGAAGACTAGAGAAAGTGCGGTGTTTGGTTTAGAACCACGATTACTATTACAACCCCTCTCAGCACTGTCAGAAATGGGTGTAAATAACGGCCAACAGTACAAGTTTTGAATATAAGTTTCTCTATATACAAAATGGTACATTTATATACATATACAGAGTTTTGAAAATGAATGCAGTTTGTGCAAATATGAACTGAAGCCAATACATTCACACTTTTCCCGATCGCGGCGTCTCCCTTGCTCTTCGAGTTAAACTCGCTCTGGTGTCGCTCACAATTTATTTATCGTAAGCGACCTGAGCCGAGGACGGAGTCCCCGACGCAGTGAGACAGTGTTATCCATCGGTGGTCCAGTGAAAAGGCTTTCACGCATGTTAATAGTAACTTGTCGTCAGCATTATCTAATTAGTTTTATTATCATCAAATGATTACAGTTACTTCCTAATGCTGAGAAAACCTTTGTAAGTTCGAAATTTTCAAAAATGCCCATTTCAACTGGACCTGGCTACAAAATGGATGAAGGCAATGGAAAAGAAATGCTTTAACTAATTATATATCAATGTATTCATAAATAACATATTCATCTTTAAAGCATTCTTTAAAAAACTAGGGTTTATAAAGTTATTCACAGTATTTTTTCAGTATACTCAGGTGCTTAGGATAATGTTTCTACAGGAAGAGAAACTGGAATGAACATGAGCTATTTATTTATTTAAGGACGTCTCGCCTCACGATGGCTGATTATTGAGTTTTATCTCTGAGAGACCCTCAGATTGCCGATCATATTTACTTAAATTGACTTTTCCTCTGAAGGTCGGGGGTATCTAGGACAGCGGGGGGGAAGATGTTGCTGCACTTGTTGGCACTTGAGGATCTGAGCATCGGCCACATTCTCTCACATTCTCATGCCACCAGGTGACACAAAGTCATTCTCCTTTAACCAAGACACTTGTAACCTGTTGACGACAGACTCTGCGTCTGCATAGAGTAAAGGGACATCGAACAACGACTGTGCCCCGCCTCTCAGGTATTCACCCTGACTTCCTCGTCTCGTTACAGTATGCGTACAATGGGAATGGTTAAAATGACATAGACAGGTATGACATGGGCCCACTGGTGTACTTCCTGCTCCACAGTTCTAGACTAGCACTTCTGTGACCCCCCGAGTGGCCGCCTATGTCTGCTTGCTTGTGGATCTTTTGATTTATATTGATCTCCCACGGGAAATCCTCGATGGGAAAGGGGCTGGCGGGGCTGCCGGACCCCTCCGGCGTGCTCTCGGGGGTTCCCTCTATGATCTCAATCCTTGGGGCGGCCATCAAATCCATAATGCTGAAGGGTGCCGGATCCGGTTGGCACATCACCGACTTGTCCTCTTTGTTCTGTCGGATGGACCAACTGGAGCCCGCTTGGATCCCCACGGACACGCGGTCGTCCGTCTGCGTGGTGCTGTCGTAGCAAGGCTCCCGGCAGAAAGTCCACATGTTGTAGCACTGAGTGAAGTTGAAGAAGTTGCTGTTGAACGTCTTCAACTCCCCGCAGACGTCCCTACGCAGCTCCGCCAGCTCGTAGCGCATCGCCGAGATCTCATCCTTCCACTGCAAGTTGAAGGCGGCCACCATGTTCGCGGACTCTTTAAAGGCCTGAAGGGCCTGAGGGACCGGCGTCTCCGAGTCTAACGGCGAGGGCGCCCGGTACGAAGGCGGGGACGGCGGCGGCACGGAGATGGCCGTAACGGTGGAGCTAGTACTGTGGTGGCTGCGAGCGGCAGCGGTCTCTCTCTCCAGCCGCTCCAGCTCCACATAGGCGGAGGAGCTAGCACCGTCATCATCCTCTATCATGTCGTCATTTAGTAAAGAGATCCCATCCATTAGATCATATCCCTCTGGAAGACAAATTTGAATATGCAAAAAAGAAGGACATTCAAAGTGAAAGGAACAGCTGGAGTGAGATTTGAGTTGGATTCTGAGCTAGAGAACAAACACATATCTATGGAAAACATACAGTATGTGAGTGGCAGGTCATTACAAAGACATACAGGATCATCCCAAAGGTGTTCCTGTTGGGTTTTAAGCTGTAAGCGATTGAATCGGGGATGATATTTCATTTTGTGTGCCGTTTAAATATGTCTGCAGTAGTGTCGTACATTTACAAATGTCTGTCCATTTGTGATCAATATCTAAATGTATTGGTTGTGGAGTTCATAACATGTTTTGGGAAGTTGTTGTGAGATATTTAAATGAACTTTCTGTGGTCGCATTTGACGGAAAATCCAAAATGGGTCATCTCCAAGCGATATATCTACTTCCTGTCAGAGGAGTACAGAATAGACAGCACCTTTTTTTTAAATGTAACTTAACTAAAGCAATAACGGTTGTCGTTAAACTCACATACTGTCGGCTTTTCCCAATGTTTTTACACTGCCTTCTCAGTCATCTCAAGGCTTCTTTCCATCTTTTCACTGCACAGCACAGCAAAGAGCGGAATTAAACATGAAATACATCGTTACCGAATCGTGAATCCATTTTCCGAGTAACCCTTTTTCTCGAAACGTATCGAAAGTGATTTATTTTGGTGCCATTTTGTGCAAAAGAAAAGATGTAAAGGAAGTAAAAGAATCACAACCCACTGGGTCAAGAAGCAGATATGAACCCTATTGAACATATCAGGTCCAAGGTGGCTGATTACACCATGTGGAGGGAGTAACCCGGGGGGGGAGGGTTCTCTCCCCCCTTCGGGGCTGCACCAGGGAGAGGCTGCAATCCCACAGTCAAAGACAGCTGACGGACTCAATGCCAAGGGTTAGTTAGACGGCCGTACGCGGCCTTTTTCAAAAGAAGTCAAATTAACGTTAAAAAAATAACGTTCAGCAGACGCATGCTGCTCTCACAAAGGACTGGAGACGGTAACATTCAGGGCTATTTTATGGTTGCCATGTGGATGCACTCTGAAAAGTTTGGGAAGTACACCTCTCATACATTTACACTTGTGGTCGAAGCACACTTAAAATAGAGACGTGGTAAACAACTCACAAAAGCCAGCATCACATATCACTGTCATCAATATTCAACGATATCAAGGTTTTAGGAAGACATTTCAAAAGTCTGAGGTTTTGTGAGTTGTTTGTAACCGTGTTTGCTCCTTAGGATAACATAATGAGATAGTTCTACCAACTAGATCAATATAAACTCTATGTATCTATAGTTTTTATTGAGAAGGCAGTGCAAAAACACACATATACATAGATATATGTATGCGTGTCGACATTAAAATACCTGCAACAATCATCTCTGATGCCTCCAGTTGTTCATTCCACCTGGTTATCCTTCAAGAGATGGAGGGTCAAATGGAGAGGGGTCTGCTGATGGGATATCTCCCCCACTCAAGGGCCCACTAGCCTCACACGGGGTCTGGTTCATAAGCCGCTTACAATTCAGTTATAACCTGGAACTAAATACTAACATAAAAACATGATTCCAGGAATCAATGTTTTTCTTAGCCAATGTAGTAACTTAATTTGTTGTTTAATTACAGTGCAAAGAGTACACCAAAGGAGGAATATAGTTTAGAGTTTTTGACGGTGCTGTATACAATTAATCACCATCCGGGGAGCCTTTCATCTGGGTTGCTATAACCTCATCTGACGTAGAGTAATTGATGCATCATGCCAATCTTCAAAATACAACTTCAAAACATCTTGTACAGTCGACTGCTTGTTTTAGTCCACATCGAGCTGACATATTTGGAGCAAAGAGTTAAATGAATAGAGTTCAGCAAATAAGACAGTGGGATTGGAGACACCTCCTTTATCCTCAATGCGTGTCACATCCAAGAAATCGTAGATGGAAACCCAATTGAATGCGAAAGGATTCCAAAAAACAAAAGTCCAGATTTTAAGAGAAAACAAAATCCACAAAATTAGTAAAAGTGCAATTGTGTCCAATATTCAATTGACAGAAAAGTGTACAAAAACAATGAAAATCCAGGTCATAATATTAAAAAAATGCACATAATTAAAGAAAAATGTTTCAATAGGGTTCATAGCTTTACTCTTGCAGGTAAACACCAAATGCACTTAGTGAGGGAGTTACTGGAAGGACTGATTGCACAAAGAACCTGAAGTGATAATTGTATATTGCTTGCACTGCGTTGTACAGAAACCATGACAATCCTGCACGCTGTATTAAAAAAGCAACACGCAGGACTTCTAAATATGCGAGTCCTCAAACAGAAGGTGTTGTTTTCTCAACGTGTCGAGTCTGCTCGTATCGTAATTGTGCCTAAAAATACGTCAGTTAAAAAAATGAGTTTGTTGAACTGGAAACTTGCAGTTGATGTCGACGACAGTTCGTCCTCAACTTTACGAAGTTTTCTGATAAACTTTGCATAAGATTAATTAGTTTTTTATACAACACGACACTGCAAGGAATTGAAGGTAGTACTTCTCACACGCGAATATACCAGTATCAGTAGGTTCCTTTGTGCAACCAGTCCGTGTGATAGTCTCTAGAGGTTGTTGACTTACCTTAAATTGGTTACAAGATTGCTCTTTTTTTTTGTATGTATGAGGTCAACGACCAGGTCGGGTTTAAAGCGTATGCTAATGTGTTGGTGCAGCTGAGCAGGGGGAGCACAGGCGAAGGGCTTGTATCCTCTGAACGACAATATGTCAACAATCTACCGCCCGCCCACCCCTAAGTAACTCACACGCTTGGCACAACACATATATAGCACCACAGTTTAACATGCTCAGGGTAAGGCCTGTTCCTGTGAGGCATGCCATGGTGTGTGGCTGTTTTGTAACAGTGTGTACCGTGTGTTTTGCCACCTTAGTGTTTATGCAACCCTCCCCCGCCCCCCTTCATTAGTCTACAGCTTGGCGACACCACAAGTGGCCAACCAGAAGCTAATGATGCATGAATCGTGCAAAGTAACACACAAGCAAATCCATCTGAGCAATTTGAAGTACGGAGAGGCGAAAACAAACACACGCACACCATAGCGTCCAAGGATCATTCAGCCCGGCATCGCTGAAGCTCAAGGGTTCCCCACTGTACATATGCAGGTATGTCAAGTTTGTGCGCATGTATAGGATGTATGAGGATATATATGTAGTCTGAGCCCTCTCTGGTTTAGGGGGAATTGTTTTACCTGTTGATCTGAGAGTTGAAGTGACAGTGGAGGATGTCATTGAAGGCAAGCAGTCGTCATCTTGGGAAAAACCAGCCTGAATTGCACGGAGGTAACTGTGGCTTCGAGTGCGGAACGAACCAGGCAGGTCCAAGGCTTCCATGGCCTGGGATTCTACTTCACTAAAAACGGACTCGCAAACTGACTCAAACTGGCCATTGATCTCAGTCTCACTCACCTGAGAGACAAAAACAGGAATAGCAGTCCTTAATTTTTCCTCGTCCTTTCTCTTTCTCACTTTGATTCTTCCCCTTTGCACAGCAAATATGAAGGAGTGTTAGCGTAAGGAAATGCCACTGTCATTCCGACCTTAAACTGAATAAATGTCAAGATCAAATGAAAAAAAAAGCAGATGACAACAGGAAACAATCAGAAAAATAATCATTGTGTTAAAACATTCTATTCACCTCATACCCCCAAACTAAAAGATGTACACGGCATTCTCAATTATTCTTGTACCTCTTACAAATATATGAATTATTCTAGCTTACACAAAGATTAATTAACTTATTGTCAAGAGCATGCAACTAAAATCATGCCACTATAAAATGAGCTATCTATCCAAGTATGTTATCTCCTCTCATGTCCTCTTCTGTCCTCTGTCCACATACCCATGCTTTTTTCTTATAATCTCTCCATTTAACATACAAAAAAATGTATTACAGTTTTAATTTGCTTTTATTTTTTGATATCTGTACACCAGCAGGAGTAAGTCCTTCTTTTGGACAGAATCTTTCCCTACCTGTGTCACTCCTCCTCCTCCTTGTGGAGGGTCTGTTGCTGAGTCACACATCTTGAAAGCAACCTTGTGTTTGTTTGTTCCACCATGGAGGTCCAAAACAGACTTGCACAAATGATCCAACTGTAAAGATTCAGAGTAGGGTTTGAAAAAGGAAGAAAGCTGAAAAGTGTGGTGTGTGGGTGAGACATGAGGTTACTGTGTCTCTAGCCCGAGTCTCTAGCCCGAGCCTCTAGCCCGAGCCTCTAGCGCGAGTCTCTAGCCCGAGCCTCTAGCCCGAGTCTCTAGCCCGAGCCTCTAGCCCGAGTCTCTAGTCCGCGTTTCTAGCCCGAGTCTCTAGTCCGAGTTTTTAGCCCGAGTCTTTAGCCTGAGGCCTTTAGCCCGAGTCTCTAGCCCGAGTCTCTAGCGCGAGTCTTTAGTCCGAGTCTCCAGACCGAGTAATTAGCCCGAGTCTCTAGCCTGAGTCTTTAACCCAAGCCTTTAGCCGAAGCCTTTAGCCGAAGCTTTTAGCCCGAGTATCTAGCCCGAGTCTCTCGCCCGAGTCTTTAGCCTGAGTCTTTCACCCAAGCCTTTAGCCTGAGTCTCTAGCCCGAGTCTTTAGCCCAAGTTTATAGCCCGAGCCTCTCGCCCGAGTCTTTAGTGTCTTTAGCTCGAGTCTTTAGCCCAAGCCTCTAGCCCGAGTCTCTAGCCTGAGTCTTTAGCCCGAGCCTTTAATCCTAAACATAAGTAGTAGCTAGAACACTATTCTGTGAACCAAAACAAACTGTTGCGTTTGGTGTTGTTTGCTAGCTCGTTAGCTGGCGTGCCCCAGCAGCAGCAGAGGGTTAGCTTGTTGGAAGTCGTTTCCAGATATCCGTCGGGCCAAATCCGTCTGCAGACTGTCTGCTGTGAAACGGACGTCTTAGTCACTCAGCTATGTGCAATTTCATGATTCGAAAAACCCAGAAAAACACTTCAGGAAAACAAACCCCAAACAACATCTGTGTCTGGAGCCGACTCATCAGTTTCCCGTCCAAAGCAGCACACATTACTTCTGCCTCTCGACAGCCAAGGCGACAGTATGTCTTCTAAACAATCAGCTGTGGACCTCCAATAGGGACACCTGTGGATGTGGTGTTGTGTGTCTCTGTGAAGCCCTCCGCACACAACAACAGACCGTAAGCTCTCGCTAATGTCTCCGGGGGTTCCCTCCGGGCGATGTGTTTGTCGAGGACTCACCTGGCTGACGCAGCTAGCCTGACTGAGGGTGCTGACGGCCCGCATGTAGCTCTGGTTGCGAGAGCGGAAGGGCGGAGGGTGAAAGGAGGCGGGGTCCAGCGTGACACTAGGGTGGGGTCGCATTTCTCTCGTGGTTTGCAAGTGGTAGCCCTGGCTGGACGAGGACAGGGGGTAGGGGCAGATACGATTGCACAGATCAAAAGCCAAACATGGAACATGACTTGATGATAATGGCTAGCATCAATGTGCATGGTGCCTCTTTGGCGAAGGGTCATGTCCGAGCATCTTTATTTAAAAGGATCATCAGCCACCTGAAAGTCTCATGACGGTTGATATCAACATTTAACTATTTTGCATTGTTCGCAAAACTATAGCGAGCATGTGTTCGGCTCGTCTCTTATTAAAGAAACAATGAGTCACAATCGGCAATTATGATATTATTACATGCTGCGCCAAAAGTGCTTTACAGAAATAAGAGGGCGGATTTGTTTGTGGGCACAAGTGATCAGAACCCAGCTGAGATGACGGTAACAGAAATAGCACGGAGCACTGAGTGACAGTAGGGATGCGTGACGCCTCTCCGGGTTCACAGAATGTGGCTACATCTGAAAACCTGGAAAGAAAACAGTCACAGAGAACAATAAGCCGGGTAAAAGCCGAGTATGACGAGCTTAGTGTGAATGCGAAGGTGACGGAGCAGCATCTTCTAGGTCACACATGTACTTAATACGAGTTGGCAACAGATACATTTCATCACAGAGATGTGATCAAGAAGTGATTACAGAGTATCTCAACAACCCTTGAGCATGTTTGCTGACCTGCGGTGGTTTAGCTTTTCACCTTGCCGCAGCGAGGTACAGGTGAACTCCTCAAGCCCGAGGTGAGGCCGGAGAGGGCAGCGAAACACTGCTTTTCAGCCCCATGTTAAGTTACTCTTTAAGTACAAGTAACGCACCACAAGGAGTCAAATCAGCTGTTGGAAATACAGGATCCATTGGCTGTTACAATGAGCTAATTACATAATCATAATTAGAATCATTACTATTATTGACGCTGTTTAAAGCCTCTGAATAATTAATCTGTAATATTTCATATTCTGCTATATATATGTGTGTATATATATATATATATATATATATATATATATATATATATATATATATATATATATATATATATATATGTATTTAGATAACAACAGTTTATTTATATATATATATGTATTTAGATAAAAACTGTTTATTTATTTACAGTATGTATTGCAATAGAAAGATTATATTTATATATATATATATATATATATATATATATATATATGTATTTAGATAAAAACAGTTTATTTATTTATATACATATATATATATATATATATATATATATATATATATATATATATATATATATATATATAATCTTTCTAAGGCAATAAATACTGTGCTTCACACTTCTAAACACAATAGTCAGTAACTTTGATGTATGTCCTGTGTGGCAATGATTCCCTTATCCAATAAGCCTGGCTATGTTAAAGCCTCCTTCCTGGAGGCTGACATTACATAAATGTGACAGTTCTGCTACCGACTCGTCAACAACACTGATGAGACGAGGGACATTGCCCGTGTAAGATGTCGGGCAAATATTGAAACTAGCAGATGAAAAAGGTCACGAACACAAAAGCCCATTTGACACTCCAGCGTTCAGCAGAGCGCCTTTCTTGATCTCATGAAGCGGTTGTCGATGGAATACTTATCCCACAGCGCTCAAGAGAAAGCAAGTGATGTTGTTAGAAAACAAGTCAACAAGTAAGACTCCATGGCTCTAAATAGCAGAGTAATACATGATCCAGGCCCGCACGCAGTGATGTAAGCAACGGCAATCAAAACTCTCTTTTTGTTGCCGAGCAACTTCACCAACTAATGTGAAACCTCTTCGGGTCTCCGCGGGACAGCTCAGCAGCTTCGGCAAACAACAGCTTTACTTCACGGAGACAAAGCGGTGGATCCCAGATGGTTCAAAGAGCAGAAGCTCTCAGTTCAAATTTCAGGTGGGTTGCAAAGAAAAAGAAAAGCTGTAACGAAGACGAGGTCCCGGTTGCATACACACCTATTCAAATGCTTGCTCTTTGAACCCCTCCTTAAAATACAGACTATGTGTTGCATACATACAACACAAGACACAGCAATGACCGTGTTTACATGCATTCGAATAACTGGCGTAGTCGGACTGAAATCGAATTATCCGTTTCATGTGAACACCTTTGTTCGACTATGTGCGGTCCGACTACGATCCGATTAACACCCCTGGATAACTCGATCCGATCCGGTTGATAATCCGACTATCGTGGCATGTAACGGTGAATTGGATTAGGAACCGGACTTTGCGTCTTTGAAAAGGCTGCATCACCACGAGTTGTAATGAAAACAGCGCCACCTATGGTATCGGAGGTGACATGCTTTCGGCCAATGATTCGAATTACTCACTGCCATGTATATCGGGATAATAACAGATCCCCCAAAAGATAGTATAGTCCAACTAAAGCAAGATTCAAATTATACCATCATGTAAACACACTCAGTGTGTGGTTCGGAGCTGAAGTCAGGCGTGCATTAGACTTCATGCAACAGCTATAGAAGTGTGTGTGTAGTATTTTGCATACAACACCCTGCATGTTAGCTCCTCCCCCATAAAGTTCCTATTCCTTAATCCTCAAAAAACACTTCAACACAAATATATTAATACAATCTATATAAAGCAGTTAATTCCATTAACCCTAAAGACAACAACTAACTCCTCCTATTCCTATGAACAATGTACAAATGCTAGTTTAAAAAGGTACATTTCTAAAACCTTGCCTAGTTGATTGCACACCTTCTGAGCATCCGTTAATCCTTTTACTGGTTTCATGAAAACAATTGGAGTACATGTAAATCAACCCATCGCCTTGACGTTGACGTGTTGAGCTCCACAGCGAGGCCTACCTGTGGGGGTCATAATGGGGTCTCTGCATGGCGGATTTGAGGACGAGAGCATCCGGCCGAATGGCCTTCAGCGGGGAGGTCTTCGGGCTGCAGTCGGAGTCGCCGCTCTCATCCTCCACCTCTCCCATGGCTTTCACGTAACTGCTGCTGCGCATCCGTCGACACGGGATCTCATCGTCGCCTGGGTATCCACTCCACTCATCTTGGGGTACCTATGAGAGACATGACACCTGTATTGAATACGACTTACACATTCATAACTAGAACGGGCACTCTGTAGAGCGCATACCTTCGCATATCACAAGATTGGGCGTTGAATTATGAACATGTTGGCATTAGTTGCCAATTGGATATAAATTGACCGCGCTATAGTAAAAAGAAGAGTATGACCTTTTCATGATCTTGACATTTGACCCGATCGATCCCAAAATCGAATCAAATGGTCCCCTGATAATAACCAATCATTCCACCAAATTGCATGCGATTCGGTTTAATACTTTTTGACTTATAACACGCACGCATACATATACGCGGCGATCAAAACATTACCATAAGGTAATCGTAAGGTCAGATTGCTTCATTATCTCAGCAGGTGTGGTGACTCGTTCAGCCGTGTAACAGTGGGTCGTCCCGATCAGAGACAAAAGGGCAGGCGTGTACATCAGAGAAATGATTTGCAAGTACAATGAGGTCTAATTAGCCAAAGAGCGAGAACTCTATCGGACGAGTCGTCGGATAAGTTCTTCCTGGATTTCCCCTCAAAAGAAAGTGAAGCTGCTTGACGCCCCTGGTGACAACTGCATCCAAAGGGTTTCTCTAGTTTAGGGTCTTACCACCACTTCTTTAGGATTCTTTTGAAACACATGAACCACTGTTGGTGAAATAGCACAAACCAATTCCAAAGTCTGTTTTGGTGTTTCAACCGGTATTGTTGAGAGAGGACCCACGCTGCGATTGCACTCGCATTCAAGCTTGTATTTTACAAGTGATCGTTGATTAATAATAATATATATGATTTATACAGAGCTTTTCAAGGTACTCAAAGACGCTTTACAACACAATTTGTTTTTAAATCCTAAAAGCTATGCATTATAAATTATGATAAAACAAACGATAAAAACAAAATAAGAACATACAAAGCACACAATCACACATTAAAAGCAGTTTTGAACAAGTGGGTTTTGATTTGTGATTTGAATGATGAAAGTCTGGTGCAGTGGTCTCGGATGTTTTTGGGGAGAGAGTTCCAGAGGGAAGGGGCAGGAGAATACATTCTCCTGTTGGAAAGGAGACAACGAGAGGAGGTCGTCGGCCAAATTATTCCGTGAGCTCTACAAAGAATTCAATTTTGATGCACGCTTACAATTTAATGCATGTTTGTGGTTTGGAAGAAAATGAACATGAAGGAGATTCATCAGCGGGTTTCCAGGAGCTCACATTCTACTTTACATCTGCAGGGATCATCAAACCAGTTGAATTGCAAGGTTAAAACACCATTTGAAATGCACTTATATTACAAATGAAAACACGGGCATCTTAATGCAAGGGTTTTTCGAAAAAGATGAAAAGAATTTCCTTCCCGCTTAAGGCTGTGATGCAGTTTGCATATTTTTATGCCTGCACAGCTAAAACTGCCAATCATAGCGCCGAGGCTCAGGGCTGCGACTTTTACACCAGCAAACGGTCATTAATGGCACAGCATCACTGCTTAAATTAGCTTTGACTGACTTCCAAAAGAGCACAGCATATGCTGTGACATGCAGCCCCTAAATGTGATCAAAAACAACATTCAATATTTACATTCGAATAGGAAACTACCCACGACATCGTGTGACATGAGGAGCGTTTTGTGTTACATATTTTAAGAAGTGTGAACAGTAAATGTTCTTATCCCTCCTGTGACCTTCACATGTACGAACATGTTTTACCCTCGGGGTCAATTTGACCCCAGCAATTAAAACCTCCAGAAAATTATTAGAATTTATATTGTTTCACAAATTTAAGTGTGAGGTACTTTATGTTTGTTTGTTGACTACCTAAATAGTCCTTTAAATATATAAAAAAGTTGATATTTCTTATATGTTTGACACAATGAAAAACAGCCTGGGGTCAAATTGACCCCAAAGAACATCGACGTTAAACATTGAATGGGGTCAAATTGACCCCAAAGGTAGAAGGAGGGTTAAAAGAGGATTCAAGTGAGATATACACATTTGTATTTAGGAGAGATAGTAATGATATCAGATTGGAACATTTCAATCACATTTCATCTGACATTTAAAAAGAAATCCGCATCGTAGTGTTTAAAATAAATCTTTTCATCACTTCTCCGGTTAATTCCATCTAATATTAATGAAGGTTGACGCCTAACATGTTATGATGCGCCTGAGAATAAAGAAGATCATTCTACCTACAACAATGTGCAATAGTCTTTACTACCTAAATAGCCCTTTAAATATATAAAAAAGTTGATATTTCTTATATGTTTGACACAGTGAAAAACTATGGAGGACTCAAATTGACTTAAGTATAAATAAATAAATGCATGAATAAATATAGGAATGAATAAATAAATGCTTAAATAAATGTATAAGTAAATGTATAAATGCTTAAATAAATGTATACATAAATAAATAAATGTATAAATACATGCTTAAATAAATGTATAAATAAATACATGAATGAATAAATATGTTATAAATCAACAGAACATCATTCAATAAATATATTTCTACATTTCTGTATTCCTTCATTTATTTATTTCTCTATGTGTCCACACGTATTTCTTACATTTATGTGTCCGTATATTCAAATGAGCTGGGGCGGTCCGAACCTCTGTTTATTTATTCCTATATTTATTCATGCATTTATTTATTTATTTATACTTAAGTCATTTCGAGTCCTCCATAAAAAACAGCCTGGGGTCAAATTGAACCCAAAGAACATCAACGTTAAACATTGAATGGGGTCAAATGGACCCTAAAGGTAACAGGAGGGTTAACATGATAGCACCAGGATTAACATAGTGATGAAGTGATAGTGAGCTCATTACTGTACGCTCTACAGGCGCTCATGTGGTGAAAACCAGAATGTTTTAATTAGATTTTGATGTCAGACATAAAAGGTAGAACGCGACTAACGCCCACGATGCAATTACCCTCAACCTTTTTATTGCCATATTCAACATACCGTTTACACTTTAGCCCACCTGATCTGACTGAGACTGAACTGCGATTAATATTGACAAATTATTTATGAGATTTAAATCAATGCCACTCGCGAACGGAGCGAGGGTTTCGTGTTCCCGAAGACGCTGGTTTACGACGGCGACGTGTCACACGCTGCAGGCGAGATATCGATCGAGGAGTCGCGTACCGAGTGCAACGCCGTGTCGGTGTGCGCTGTGCAGTCGGAGCAGCCGGAGCAGCTTCAGGGGGGTGGAAGACGAGAGCGCACTGGGCACTTCACATTAAATTGTATGAACGTGTGTGCCTCTAAGCGGGGGGGCAAGTGGGATAATTCAGAGATGCTAATAATAGCACCGATTGCTTTTCCACCAACATCAATCTAGTGTGTTTTACTCAGAGGTTTTTGTAGTCAGAGGAAAAAGGGCTGGGAAGCATCTCGACCATATGCTACTAGAACTCTCCTTTGGATCTTCTTCGGAAGCACGGCTCGCCGCCATGTTGCAATAATACAGCGGGAGAATTGGAAAATGTATGACCATCATTTGTTTTGTTGATGTTTACGATATTATTTATCGTCTTTGTGTCGTCCGGTAAAATAAAAGGTTGGAAAAAACATGGAAATTTACTTTATTTATAAAAAAATATTGAGTTATAAATATAATAAAAAATGTATTAATATGGAAGATGTATGTGGTAATATATATATACATTTTCCCTTTTTTCCTTTCTTTTATATTAATTTTCTGATTTTTTTAAATTTTAATTTAGGATAGGAATTTAAGAGCATTTTTTGCTTCTACCTATTCCTTTTCAGTCTTTCTTTAGTATATTATTTAGAATATTATTGTATTGTATTTGATTAACTGAATAAAATACACAAACAAACAAACAAACAACTCACCTGCTTTGCTCTTCCTTCCACGACCCATCAGTAAAACCATCACACACACTAATTTGCTCTGAAAACATTTATTCTCTCCCACATGAGTGAAATAAACTGCAACAATTGTCTGGAAAGTAAATTAATTAGGCTTAAAGACCGCAATAAAGTAAAACAACCATCTCCCTCCTAATGCGCGACCATCGGTCGCCGGGGGCTGCGGTGAAGCAGGCAGCCATCGCTCATGGACGCAACGCGATAGCTCGTTAGCATCAACTCATCTTTGTGCTCATTTGATGCAACACCTGAAGGAGCAATTTCAGCTGTGCCTCCGAAGCGGCTGTTTGACACCATCATTAGTTACTGCTAAACACTCAGAAGTTTGAGCATATTTTCACAGCAGAGGGTTCATTTTGTTCAGAAACGCTGACCTGCATGAACTGGCTACACACTTTATTGTGCATATGTGAATACGTCCTGTAATTTCATCCCAGAGTGGGATGTTTGGTACTTTTGTAGTTCGACTATGTTCAGGTAATGTTACTTTCTGTATTCTTGTTGTTCTGAGTTTCTACTCTTGGTTGATGCACTTATTGTGAGTCACTTTGGATAAAAGCGTCTGCTAAATGGCACGTAATGTAATGTAATGTTTGGTTGTTGAAGTGATGACATATCTTCAATACATGAGTGTAAATATGATGTGAGAGACGTTTGTAAGTTCATGGTACAAAAGGCTAGAAAAGGGATTAAAAGAAGATGTATTTCTGTTGTAGGGTCCAATTATGGAATAATGTTGAGATGGATGTAAGACTGGTGAACTCCTTTTGGTTTTCAAGGGAATTATTTATAAAACAATTCTTGAGAGATGTAAATGTAATTAAATACGTATTTATATGGAAGATGTATGTGGTAATATATATATATATATATATATATATATATATATATATATATATATATATATATATATATATATATATATATATATCTTTTTCCTTTCTTTATTTTATATTAATTTTCTGATTTATTTTGGATAGGAATATATATATATATATATATATATATATATATATATATATATATATATATATATATATATATAATGCTTATATATATTTTATATATATATATATATAAAATATATATAAGCATTCTTTGCTTCTACCTATACCTTTTCAGTCTCTCTTTTTTATATTATATAGGATAATATTATATTGTATTTGATTTGATTGACTGAATAAAATACACAAACAAAGAAACAAACATATGTGTTTTTTGACACTGAATGTTACCAAATGTTTGTACGTCACCCATCAGGGATGCAGTCCCTGCACACCGTCTAACTGCAGGATGCTCCAAGAAACACAATGCATTGCAATGGCTAGTGTATATTATTGGGAGGAGACCAGATCAACCTTTCTGGATGTTACAGTTGACAGATAGTTGATATCTAATAGAGACATCAAAGGGAGACAAAGTTCCTCCACAGATAATCTTTTCAAATTCCCGGCCAACTCCTGAGATATTTCATTATCCCACTGAAGGGAACGCGCCGCACTGGCTACATCTCTGACGAGCAAGGGCAAAAATATATGATTTATTGGAGCTAGAGGATTTATGGAATATCGCCAAATACTTCGACTGTTTACATTATACTGTTTCTCACATTCAAAACATGCTTCAAGATGTTTGGACCAGGCCAACACGTTTTCTATTCACACTCTGTTTACCGAGCTTCATCCCATTCAAGTTACGTATTCCTCACGTGAGACAGAAAGCCATAAAAAAGGTACTTCAATACTACAACATTAAAGAAAGCTATACAATTATTTCAATGTTTGCACATTTTCCTTTAGAATTCAATAAGCATAGGCCTCCAATAAATCACTTTCAATAATCTGTAAAATCAGTCGTACAATGTCACATTCACACTATCTCTACATTAAGACCTCATATCATTCATAAAAGTAAAGAGTTTTAGATTTTTATGGATCTTGGGGTCCTTAGTCCCAGGAAATCTACAGGAACTATCCTGTATCCTGTATCTACTACTGCTATTACTCAGCACTTTACTTTGTTTTCCCCTTGTAGTATTTAGTATTTTAGTATTAGCATTTCATATTTTAGTATTTAGTAATTTCTTATTAGTATTTAGTATTTTAGTATTTTAGTATTTAGTATTTTAGTATTTAGTAATATAGAATTACTATTTAGTATTTTAGTATTATTATTTAGTATTAGTATTTTAATAGTAGTAGTAGTATTTAGTATTTTTTAATTTAGTATTAGTATTTAGTATTTTAGTATTAGTATTTAGTAATTTAGTATTTAGTATTTTAGTATTAGTATTTTAGTATTCAGTAATTTAGTATTACTATTTAGTATTTTAGTATTAGTATTTAGTATTTAGTAATTTAGTATTAGTATTTAGTATTTTAGTATTAGTATTTTAGTATTCAGTAATTTAGTATTACTATTTAGTATTTTAGTATTATTATTTAGTATTTAGTAATTTAGTATTAGTATTGAGTATTTTTTAATTTAGTATTTGTATTTAGTATTTTAGTAGTAGTATTAGTATTTAGTATTTTAGTATTAGTATTTTAGTATTTAGTAATTTAGTATTACTATTTAGTATTTTAGTATTATTATTTAGTATTTAGTAATTTAGTATTAGTATTTAGTATTTTAGTATTATTATTTAGTATTTAGTAATTTAGTATTAGTATTTAGTATTTTAGTATTATTATTTAGTATTTAGTAATTTAGTATTAGTATTTAGTATTTTAGTATTGTGTTTTTATTTGTAACTTTTATTTGTATTAATGCTCTAATGTACACCCACTGCTGTGATCCTGACATGTCCCCACTGTGGGACTAATACATGAATATCTTATCTTATCTTATCTGATCTTATCTGTTGATGTTTCATGATGATCTTTAAGATTTCCTCACTATTTGTTATCTTCTCAGTATGTGTAACAGTCATTCAGTTTGACGTAAGCTCCCCCCGCCCAGGCAGCTGAGGCTGAGGGGTCAGGGGGCTCGCCTGAAGACCTGCCACTTGCCAAAATAAGATTATGTCAACAGCTTGCCCGATGCAGCCCTGTCCCCCTCATCACCAGTGAACACAGACTAAGACCCAGACACATCAAACAGATACCATCCGACGAGCACACAAAGCGACGAGCGCAGCGCCCCCGTGCAGAATCAGACCCCCCCACACACACACACACACACACACACACACACACACACACACGTTCCCCTGGATAAGACCCTCGGTGTGGACGCTGGCAGCAGAATGTGGCCGTGTGGCAGCTGCAGGATCTCTGCCCGCCGACACATAAACTTGTCAAACGCCATCAGAGAGCCCATGCACACACACACAACTGCAGTGTGTGTGTGTGTGAAAGGATGCACTGCACATCAAAGTGCATGAGCAAAGATTCAACCTGCGACTTCTCCAAGAACGCTCAGAAAGGCATTTAGTAGCTTTGTGTGAGAGCAGCGCTGTTGACTGGGTCAGTAAAATGAAATCAAACTTTTACTCATCAACATGTGTTGTTGGGAGCTGCGGTTTCAAAGCACAATCAACCCCTTAATATCCAATGATGCCTCTTTTGTAGAGAGCTTCTATCACCACATTTTAATTTGTTGTAGAGGTTAAATCACCTTCATTTGATGATAATTGAAACCTGGATTTAAGCTCACGGTATTCTAACGCCGCGCTGACTGAGTCACTCTGAATGAGAGCATTTACTAAGTGCTGAAAATCAAAAATGAAAATAAATTTTAAAAAAAGGAGATAGCCATTACCTCAGAACATGCGACTCCCAGTACCTGTGGCTGAACTAGTCCAGTCCTCTTTATTACCTTTGCATTGAAAATGCGGAAGGTAATGTTTTGATCGCTGTGTATTTGTATGCGTGCGTGTTATTCAAATAAGTCAAAAAGTATTAAACTGAATTGTATGAAATGTGGTGGGATGATTGGTTATTATCCGGGGACCATTTGATTCGATTTTGGGATCGATTGGGTCAAAGGTCAGGGTCAAGGTCATGAAAAAGGTCAACATCTTCTTGAATCGCATGAAATTTGGTGGGATGGTTGGTTGTTATCCGGGGAACATTTGATTAGATTTTGGAAAAGGTCAACATCTTCTTTTTACCATAGCGCGGTCAATTTATATCCAATTGTCATGCAACTAATGCCAAAATGGTCATAAGTCAATGCTCAATCCTATGATATGTGAAGGTATGCGCTCTACCGAGTGCCCGTTCTAGTATATCACTTGGATGGTAAAAACTGTTTATCACACGATGCATTTCTACTTTATTTTGCAACCTACTGCTTCATCTCTGGCTCACCAGTATATGTACACGTATGATTCTGTATCTACACCTAACCTGTGTGTGAAGCATTGAAGTCTGGCTCGGTTAGCCCTGCATTCCCTTCCAACATGACATTGATTCCATCAATTGATTTCTACATCTGAAGAGACAACAGCTCCCCGAGGTGACGACACAAGAGGGAATTCTGGTTAAATATGTTGGCTTCTCACACTGGACACTGGGATCGCCCTCAGGAGGGTGACCTTTCCTTCTGACCTCCGTGGGAAGCTTTATTATTCATTCATCAATCACTACATGTTACTCAGAAGATCCTCTGTGGGGATGGGTAAGTATTGATCTCAATTATCGTTTGTTTTTTGTTCAGATAGGTGATTTCCAGGCTTTCTATGCATTTACTACCCGTTGAACCGACCACTGGAATTCAGGTTTGAAACACTGCATGTTCGCGCTTTTTAATAACGATACGGACATCCAACAATGACAATAATCCATTGGTTGCATTGGAGGAAGGCGATGTATTTGATCTTTTAAACGTAGAATAGCACCAGTACGATATGTCAAGGTGTAAATGTATTAATTGTATTCTGCATATCTACGAATTTGGAAGCTTAGAAAGTGCAATATACACTACCGTTCAAAGGTTTGGGGTCATCCAGACAATTGTGTGTCTTCCATGAAAACCCTCACTTTTATTTATTAAATTAATACAAGATTAATACAAAATATAGTCAAGATATTGACAAGGTTATAAATAATGATTTTCACTGTAAATATTAATGTTGTTCTTCAGACTTGTGGCTCAAAGGAAGGCCAGTTTTAGAGCTTCTCTCACCAGCATAACTGTTTTCAGCTGCGCTCACATAAAAAGGGTTTCAATGTCAATGAATAATCTGTTTGTGGAAAATGCTAAATAAAAAGTAAAAAAAAAAAAGGGTTTGAAGGGGGTTCTAACCCTCTGCTAGTCTTCTAAGGCAATACCACAATGTACCACTAGAACATGGAGATGGGCCTCTACACACCTCTGTAGAGACTTCATTAAAAAACAGAGAATAGTCATTTACCACATTAACTATGTAGAGAGTTTTTGATTAATTTAATGTCATTTTCATTGGAAAGAACAGTACTTTTTTTTCTTTTTTCTAAGTGACCACAAACTTTGGAAATAAAAGTGTGAGTTTTCATGGATAACACACATTTTCTCGGTGACCCCAAACTTTTGAACGTTAGTGTACGTACAATCAACTTTCCAAAGTCTATCTTTAGTTAATTAAACGGCTTACATTCCATAAATGTAACCCCTCGTGGTACATGAACCTCGTTTGATTTCTCCCTTTTCAAACACAAATCCAGTAAACAGCGCCGTACCTGCAGGTAGTGAAACGCTCGCGATGAGTTCCTGTGGTCCGAGTGCATCGTGGGTTTCTCCAGGTTCAGCGACGACTTCCTGTAGGCGTCCTTGGCCTGGCTGACCGTCAGCGTGGACCACGAGCTCCTCTTCATGAACTTGCCGTCGGGCGCCGTGGCCATGCTCTCGCAGGCGGAGCACTTGACGTCGTTGTTGCTCCTGGAGGTCTTGAGCGACAGCTCCCCGAAGTGATGGCCGTGCACCGCCTCGGGGTAGCAGTGGCCCGCCGGCTCCCCGTGGTGCCGGGACGCGGCGCTGGGCGCCCGGTAGGTGCTGTCGCTGTCCAGGTTGTCGTCGGAGCTCCACCAGCCGCCCGACCGCTGCTTCCTCTCTTTGCTCTTGCTCCTCTTGCTGCCGTGTTTGGCCGAGTGGTGTCCGTGGTGGTGATACCCGCCGCCGCCGCCGCCTCCCCCGCCGCCCCCCGCGGCGTCGCCTTTGGTCCCGTTCATCTTGGACGACCCCTCCAGGGAGTGGGACTTGGTGAAGAGCTTCTGGACCGAGTGGACGAGGTGGCGGATGCGGCCCGGGCTCTCGCCGCGCTGCTCCGTGGTGGTGGAGGTGCGCTGGTACTGCAGCGTGTGGAAGCCGTCGCGGTGCAGCGGCAGCTGCTTCTCGAACTGGTCCATGAGGTTGGCGGGGAGGCGGTTGCTCTTGGTGCCGGCGAGGTGGGAGGCGGCGGCGGCGGCGGCGTGGGCGGCGGCGACCGCCGGCGAGGTGGCCGAGGCCGTGATGGCGGCGCAGTCGTCCCGCGCGGCCGAGTCGTAGTACTGGGAGCTGTAGTGCATTCTGGGAAAGGTGCTGCTGGAGATGTGCTCCGGCGCGGGCACCGGGGGCATCATGACGGGCGTCATCATCATGCAGTCGGAGTGGACGGAGCTGCGCGGCGAGTAGCGGTGGTGGAAGTCCATGGGGCAGCTCTCCGTGGGGCTGAGCAGGTAGGATGGGTGGCGGGCGTCGGCGCCGTGGTGGGCGTGGAGGTCGTGGACGTGGGGGTCGTAGTCCAAGCCATAGGGGAGAGGGATCTGGTGGTGGGAGCGGCTGCCCGATAACCCCTTCATGTTCCTGGCTGGAGGGAGGCGATCATTGAACTTTGGAGACGGCGACCACGGCGAACACTTCGGGTCTGTTTCAGGGAAAAGGAAAGAAAGAGAAAGATAAGATACGAGAGAGTTGGAGCGAGACTCGTCTGATTGCGCAATGTCAGATTTTTTATGCTCCCACTTTATGCTATTTACACCAAGGCACCTTTAATATGAGGGAACTATAGATAGAAGGAATGTTAAGTATAAAATGTTTAATTTAAATGTTTAATTTTAAAAGTAATGTATGTTCTGTCTTGAAGGTTACAACCTAATTTACTGGAAGACCAATCAACGAACAAAAGAAAAATAAAAGAGGTTTGAGTTGTCTTCACGTCCTTTGGAAACGGTGAACAGGAGCTGGACTTGACGATGTTAAATCACCACTATGTAGTGTTTCCCTTGTAGCGCCCCCTTCAGGTATTTAACGTGTACTTCAGTGTGGTAAATATCCAGTTAGATAGATCAGGTGTCTGAACCTCTGGCTCTGAGCCATATGTGGCTCTTCTGGTGACCTATATGTCTCTTTTGAGTTTGAGTTAAATAATGATCTCCTCCGCCCCCTGTAACTTTCTCTCTCCTCCAGATGACAGCAGCAGTAATGTCAGGTCCCTTTCTTAAAGACGTCTTTGTTCTTTAAACTAAAGGTCTGTTATTGGTGGTCTCCACAGCAGCATGTCTCTCTGTCTCTACGTCGCGTAGCGGAGACAATAAAAGGTCCCCTGTGAGGTGGACTGGACGATGTGACGCTGGTCATCATGACAGAAAGCAGGTCCAAGGACCGGGCGCTACAACATGTCACATAGTCGGGTTTTTAGCCCACAGACCCCGATGGGGAGGAGGAGACGTCAACATATTAAAAGTCATTGTAGCGGCACACTTTTTTCAAGCTGTTATTTTAAGGTACAATTGTTACATAGTGTCGCTTTAACTAAAAAGTTGTTGCAGTATTTAAATAAGCATGTTTGTATAATTATTACCAATTATTAGTGTTGAAGTTAACCTGCACTAAAAGAGACAAACTAATAATTATACTGTTTCATATCATTCGCAGTTTTCTTTTTAAAACCTTGTATACGCCTGATCTGAAATATACCATGGTAGTTTTGTAAATACCTGTGTGCGTTTGGGGAATGGTGTATGTTTGTTTTTTGGGGATGCATATTGCTCCATAAATCTGGCCCAGGACCTTCTGGAAACGGGAGCTGACTCTCCACAAATTGAGCAATCTCCAAAGGAATCTGGGATAAAGTTAGTATGTTCTCATTCCTCGAGTGGTGCACCAGTATTATTAGTTATATTCTCATTATATTGAGGAGCGGGGATCACAAAGAGCTACATGTTCCACCTTTCTTTTTTTTTTTACACACTACAATTTGAGAATTAATGAGATTTTGATATGAAGGGTTACACAGTGCAGCGTAACCTCCTCAATCTTTTTGCTCTTACGGATGAACGCTCACCAACCATACATGTTTCTATATTATCCTCAATCAAATTGAATAAGCTCGTACTTTATTATAACCTCCAGTTCTGGTGCTCGGCGTTATAAACGAGAATGTTAAATACCTGCAATTGGGTTTTGAGGGGATTGCAAATACAGAAGCAGGGTGGTTTATCCACACTTACTAGTAAAGGATAATTAAGGGGGTGCCGGGGTTGTTTTTGTTGTTGTTGTCTTTTTTGTTGTCTTTTATTGTTTTGTTGTTTGTTTGTTTGTTTGTTTTTGGAGGGGGGGAGGGTATGTGTATATATGTGTGTGTATTTTTTAATTATGTGTTGTAAAGCGTCTTTGAGTACTATGAATAGCCCTAAAGAAATTGTATGTATTATTATTATTATTATTATTATTATTATCTTTGAAGCAAAATGTCACATTGTGACATCACACACAGAAAACCCTCTCCTGGCTTTACTCACATTCATTTTCTGGGTTTCCTATTTAAAGACTAATAACATAATAATAATAATTTAATAACATAATAATTATCACTTCACACATTCCAATTACACTACACACATACACACATTTTGCATTTTACACACTCTGTCTATTTAATTTATTTTTGTATTTTATATTTTACTTGTATACATCTATATCATTCATCCCTGTTTTTTATATTTTATATTTTATTCTTGTGTGTTTAGTTTATTTATTGCTGCTACTGTGATGACAAATTTCCCTTCGGGGATTAATAAAGTATCTATCTATCTATCTATCTATCTATCTATCTATCTATCTATCTATCTATCTATCTAAAGAAGAAAAGTGTCCGTGAAATTACACGCCACTGAAATCCTAGCGAAGTGAACGTTCTGTTTGACTACTTTAATAAAATGCATAAATCCAGCGAGTGATTATCTACTTACTTAGATCCTAACTTGATGCCCCAGTTCGCCCTGTAATCCCATTCCAGTTAATACATCTTTCCCACGCCGTGTTTATAATAAACGCCAAAGGCTCTTCCAGTGATTATTGTTCGTCTCCATTTCCTTCCTCTGTGACGGATGCACAAATCTCGATCATAATTGCCGTTAGAGATACAAAACGATTTCAATAAAACGAGCGGCGTTATTAAAAGCATCTCTCGCGGTGTCTCGCCTTTTCACATTTCAATCATAGCGTGCGTCTCGCCAGCAGGTGATAAAAGGTGAGCGGGGAGACGACGTCGAAGCGCCTTAAATGTAATTAATACCTGTAATTAATTGCTTTAAGTTCTTTTCAGCAGGAAACCCCGGTGTGGAACCGTGCACACGCGCTTACATAACATGTTGGGATCTCTCTCATCTCGCACAGAGCCAGAAATAAAATGAACAGTTGTCATGGCAACCACTGCTGAAAAACCCAGAGACTGTAATGGGAATGTTTCAAGGTGGTTTGGGGTGGATCCTGGTCTAAATAAAAAATAAAAAAAAGAGGGGGGATAAAGACCCATTTTTTATGGGCTGCTGTTTCTGGTGCATTTTGTAGAGTTCAAATAAATTGTGAATTTATGCGCCAGCTTGGAGACGAGAATCAATCCAGATGTTGCTGCGCATTTGATTATCACTTTAAAACATGTCTTATGATTTTGCCTTCCACAATTCGCACAGATTTACATTACATCCCTTTGAAATGAATACAGGATGGGAAAAACGTCAACAACCCTTAACATCCACGATCGATGGGATTTGTTATGCTGCAGGTTTTTACAACATCACCGAGTAGATGTTGTTTTCATTTGATGTGTCTTTTTGCATATGCTGATTTAACTAAATTAAAATATATTAAAACCCACTATTATTTATGCGAAGGTGTAATCCGACACATTTGTACATTTCGTTTCTCTATTTTAGCAGAGCATTGGGTTGACTTTACGACATTGTGTGAACACTGTGGGAAGCATCAGACGTAGTGTTGTGTTATAATTACTGCACTGTGAATATAATATCATCCTTCTGTGTTCTTCTCCAAAGCTCATTTCCACCATCGGCGCTCTCTGAAGTTCCCTCTCGCTTCCTCTCAAATTCGCTGCATTAAAGGCAATAAAATGTGTCAAATTAAGACTAAATATAATAATGAATGCACAAAGAGATTGTGTGTGTGTGTGCGTGTGTGTGTGGTGTTTGATACAGTACAATGTAATCCAAACACGTGCTTGCTAACATACATCATGAGACAATGGGCCAGTATGACAGTATTCACCAGAGCAGCGACACACATCAGCAGATTGTTCAAATGCAGTTTACTTATTCAGTCACTTTATATATTTAAAGGGCTGTTTAGGTAGTAAAGACTATTGCACATTGTTGCAGTTAGAATGATCTTCTTTATTCTCAGGCGCATCATAACATGTTAGGCGTCAACCTTCATTAATATTAGATGGAATTAACCGGAGAAGTGATGGAAAGATTTATTTTAAACACTAAGATGGCAGATTTATTTTAAAATGTCAGATGAGATGTGATTGAAATGTTCCAATCTGATATCATTACTATCTCTCCTGAATAAAAATGTGTATATCTCACTTGAATCCTCTTTTAACCCTCCTGTGACCTTTAGGGTCAATTTGACCCCGTTCAATGTTTAACGTCGGTGTTCTTTGGGGTCAATTTGACCCCAGGCTGTTTTTCACTGTCAAACATATAAGAAATATCAACTTTTTTATATATTTAAAGGGATATTTAGGTAGTCAACAAACAAACATAAAGTACCTGATATGCATCCTCTCTCTACATGCAACAGGAGTCTGATTACATGAACTCTCTCCAGGTGCTTTCATCACCCCGTAATCAGCTGTTTAGGGACTAATCTTTCAACCCAGATTGGTCTCTTTAGCTATCAACCAATTCATTTCGAGTAGAGTCAATTTGACATAAATCATTTTCCAGAGAGACAGAAGAAAGAAAATAAACGAGTACTAAAATGTTTCCAGTTGATGAATTAATCATTATGCAGATGTAGATTATGGCAGCAGAGTAATTACTTTAGCATTAACCCTCCTTCAGTCCATATATATGTTTAGTCACTTGATCAAATGTTTTATCTTTAGTTTTTGCATATATTTGGAGTGAAATTATGATTTTTCAAGAAGTTAAATCAACCAAAACGTGTCTCTGTGTTTCCATAAAAACAAAAAAGGTTGAGGTGGAACTAAGTAGGGGAACATGAGCACATCCAAAATACTTTTACAGGTGCTTAATCTGAAAGTCAAAATAAAAGCACAACCTGGACAAAGGATCCATATGCTGCACTGTTTGCGCCGGATAAATGTAAAGCAACATTTGCTATTTCTGAGTGAGTTGAGCTGTCGAGTCTGTGGTTTAGAACCATTGTAATATAAAATATTTACCATTGTGTTTAAATTCAAAATCCACATCAACAATGTTGGACTCACATGACTTCTTTTTTATTAGGTAAAATTTTTTATTTTGTAATTTGAATGAACTTGATTTTAAACAACCTGAACACTTTATTTTTTTTAAAAAACGTTGTAAAAGATAAGAAAATGTAAATAAAGTGTTTTTCAAAAATAAAAAAATCTTCACATTGAGTGTTAGTGAGACGAAGCAGCCTGTGGCGATCGGTCCTGGCAAAGCGAGAAGCCGCTGACAGCCACCGTCAGCATCCATAGCGACGATGCGACGGCGGTGCAGTCAAGTTGTGAGAGTTCATATCGTATAACGACTGACCGCCCGCCCGAGGAGGAGCGTGCCATCCGGTATTTGCGTCAGACTGCTCTGCGACGTCTACCAACACACAGTGGCCAGTCACACTGAGGGGCCGGCAGGCGCCACAAACAGGTACACAATAAAAACACGAGCTGTGTCACAGGGCCAGGTCTGGATGCCCTGAAGACATTGGCAGCTCCTCAGCTCTATGGAGAGAGGAAAACTCCCACTCTGCCTAAGATGAGCCGATGCAACCGCGGCGCTCATGTTAGCCTCCGGCTCAAACTGCCAGAGGTGAACCAAGAAAGGTTTTGAGTGCTGTGTTATTGCAACACATTTCCAATGGCCACACAGCTCTTGTTTCTGATTCGACAATAGCGCCAGTTTCAGCCACGATAATAGAGATCCCTGAAGTGGGGATGATGTGTTGGTTTGCAGATGCTTAAAAAGTCACGGTTTGTTTAAAAAGAAGGCACATCTGGAATAACGTGTGTTAAACGAGGGACGCATTCTGATAGCAAGCAAACCCTCTGGAATTTGAACTACAATAATATATATATATATATATATATATATATATATATATATATATATATATATATATATATATATATATATATAAATATATCTATAATATATATATATATATATATAAAATATATTATATATATATAAAATATATATAACATATATATACTGTATATATAATATATATTTATTTATTAATATATATATATATATATATATATATATATATATATATATATATATATATATATATATATATACACACATGTCTGCACTGATTCTATCTGTCAACCTGCATATAGTACCTAACTACCTACTTCTGAAGTGCTCAGTGTCCAGCAGCTTCTCGGTGTGAGTGTGTGAATGCAAAGCAGGCCACAAGTGGAACAGAGCAGTACATCTGTGTGAACATGACCATTAATGTATCTTATAGTATAAGAGGAGGGCTTTAAAACCAGTTAGGACATTTAATGAGGGAGAGATTGATGCATTTCAGAGGGGTAATAATTACGCTTTGGAGAAAAGAAAGGATGCTTGTTCCCATTTTAGGGAACATTTCAGAAAATTACATTTAAGATTTAGAAAATTAATCAAAACATGTATCTAGGTGACAATCTCTCTGTAGCTGAATGTCACATACTTGGATTGGATTGGATTCAATCTATTGTCATTGCACAGAGTTCAGATACACATGCATCGAAATGTGTTCTCTGCATTTAACCCATCCTCGGTTATTAGGGAGCAGTGGGCTGCAGCGATGCGCCCGGGGAGCAGCTGGGGAGAGCATACTGAATGAAAAATGCAAATTAGGTGTCATAGTTGGTGACAGGACAATAAGATCTCTAAATGCAAATGATTGACTCTTTAAGACAAATCAATGAAATAATGAAAAGAGCTTTCCTGTGTCACAGATTACGCACGATCAACAGCCCAGTGCCTCCTTTCCTTAAACGTGAATCAGTCGGCACCGGATGCATCATGTGGAACGCATGTTACACATTGCTACAGATGCTACACATTGAGGAGGGAGGGGGGGGGCAATAGGGCTGGAGAAAAAAGAGAGCGGGTAAAGCCTCTCGGCTTGCTCGGCTCTCTGGGAAAGCGGCGTGTTGCTTGCTGCTACGTTAACGCTCTGCAGCTCTGCTACACTCAGCGCCTGGCCAGCATCTCCCAAGACGGTTGCATAACTTTGAATAAATGAGGCCTTCCTCCTCCGCACCGATGCTGGCTAACGCCACAAGGAAGAATAGAGCAACAGGCGGCCAAACTGTGGAGTACGAACGGCAAAACACTTCAGCTCAGATGTGTGGTTGGAAAAAATAAGCCGGTATTTACATGCAAACAAATCATGTCATGATTAATATTCACTCCATCAAGGTGCACAGTGATACCGGAGGGCTAAAACAAGCAGAGAGATGACATCACTTTCAGTCTTGGATAGTAGAACCAATCATTTTATATTAAATATGTGGACAACTTTGACATGCAATGAATCAAAACTGTTCTATGAAGCACTGGCCAAGAGTTTAGTGCATCTCACTGCAAACAAGAAGCTTAAAGTGGAAGAGTGAAGGGTTGGTAGTCGTTTATTGTGCCCTTTAATTGCTAGTAGATAGAGATAATCCCAGCATGTACTAGATAGTTGGCAGGCAGACAGTTTTGGAGAGGTTGACATAGTCCCTCACTAACAGAGTCTAACTGACGGTCTTAAAGACTGAAGCCTGATAACTGGTGATATTCACTGTCTCCCAAACTAAAACAGAAAATTGAGTTGCCTTGACTCTGTAGATAGATGTACAGATATATATATATATATATATATATATATATATATATATATATATATATATATATATATATATAGAGAGAGAGAGAGAGAGAGAGAGAGAGAGAGAGAGAGAGATTTATATATGTATATATATATATATATATATACTTTATTAATTCCCAAGGGGAAATTTGTCGACACAGTAGCACCAATAAACTAAACATGCCAGAATAAAATATAAATATAAGAAAGAAACAGTGACTGTGCATAAAGTATACAAAGTGAAATATAAAATACAAAATAAAATAAAATATATATGTATGTATATATATATATATATATATATATATATATATATATATATATATATATATATATGCAAATACAGCAGTGTAAAATTAAATTAAATATGTATGTATAGATACGATGACGGTGCGTTTTCTTGTGCATGAGTACCTCGGTTAAGATTATTATTTTTTGCATATTAGTACCCTTTGAATGGTTTTGAAAAATGTATAACTACTAATTTCACGGGCGATAAAAACATTTGCCTTCTGATGTCCAGCAACAAATGGTAATGGTATATTTACGCGCATGAAATTACCAAAGCATCTTTAATAAAGGCATCGTATCCCTCTAGCAGTCCTCCAGATACCGCAAAAGTAGACGGTTTTAAATAGTAGTGTGTGTTTGCTCACACACACGGGGACAGCAGTGAATATTACATAAGTGGAAACAGAGTTAGACCTTGCAACTGAGACAAAATCCTATTCAATTGGATGTAGCTTTGCAGCAGAGGCTGCATTTCACCTTTTGATACATCCACCCACTCCCTCCCACTCGTGCTGCTCTCTCCTCAGCAGGCGGACTCAGGCTGCCGTAGCGCCGCTGTTCTGTCATTTTTTGCTGCCTTGTCAGAATCTGCTACCCGCTGCATAAACCAATAGGTGTGTATCGATTCATGCTCCCCTATCTGATAGGATGTTATTGTACTATCACAATATGCTTTTCTTTCAAAGTTCAATGTTTCACTTTTCACTGTTGAAGTGTTTATCTTCAACACTAAATACCCTAAGAATAAACCAGTGCTTTATTATGATTATGTGAACAATAATTTGTTGACACAAAAGAAATAGCAACTGCTTATCACTCATTAATCTACGTCATTACTACATAATATTACTACCTGTACACTATACATGCTGAATGTACTTTTAACTAGGGAAATAATCTGGATTTTGATGACGTCACTCCCCGTTATCAGACGTGCATCGACAGGGTGGCAAAACATTACGGGCGTGTCAAACAAACTCGGACAATCGACTCGGCGCATGAGCAATACCACAAGGTATCGGTTCTCGACAAGTAGCATGAAATGATAGACCACCGCCACACGCCCAGGACTCAGCCGCGCTCTCTTCTCCACGCCCTTCAGTGGAAGGAAACGCCAAATGGGGCGCTGAGAGTCCGTCGCTGCTCGCTGCGATGCCTCCTGCACAGCCTCCCACTCAGAAGATAAGGTCCTCTACATGGTAGCGCTACGAAACAAATCCCCTTTGCTTACGTGTATCTCTTAATACTTTTATGGATCGGTATACTTATTGACTTCCCCAGGAGATTATGCTTTTGGCTATGTGTGTGTGTGTGTGTGTGTGGGTCAATGTCTGTCTGTTTACGGCCACACTGCTGGACCCATCGCCCTTACATCGGTTTGCTGGTTTATGACAGTTTGCTCCTGGTTGCAGTGATTCACACTTTTTAAAAACACACTTTATTAAATGTGTTATGCCGTAACTGTTTGCCGACTCCTCCCTGCCTCTTCCCAGGCCGGAAGAGGCAGGGGTCGGGAACCTATGGCTCTTTCGGTGACGGCATATGGCTCCCAGACAATTGAAACCCAGACGAGTTGAATTTTCTCTTTTTTATTTAAGGTCCATTTTCTTAAAGAGCACGTCTTTGTTCTGTTATTAAACTACACAGCCGTCTGTTATTAGTCGTCTCTACACAGCAGCATGTCATTTCTGTCGCTACGTGTCGCGTAGCATCATGCAGCACCAGAAGTCAAATTAAAATTATACGTTAAAAATACCATATAGTTCTCAATGAAATATATTTAGAAATATTTGGCTTTTATGGCTCTCCCAGTCAAAAAGGTTCCTGACCCCTGCTCTAAGAGATCAACTGCTTCAGTTTGGACTACGGATTATGAACTGTTCCTCTCTTGTATTTGCACGCCTATGTAATGTAACCATTATATGTATATATGTATATAACTATCACTTGTCAACCCTCCTATTACCTATGGGGTAAATTTGACCCCATTCAATGTTTAATGTCTCTAAAAAAATGATTGACCTCATTTTATTTGCTTCATATTTCATGACTTTTTCTAATTTATTGGGGACAACTGGGAAAACATAACATTCACATGATGATAAGTTTTCAATGTCCTGAACACAACTTAGACATTTGTAAATTTGACCCCAGGTGTAAAACATAAGAAATATCAACTTTTTTATTTATTTAAAGGGCTATTTAGGTCGTCAACAAACAAACATAAAGTGACACTTTAACTTGGGAAACAATATTCATTCTAATAATTTTCTGGAGGTTTTTAATTGCTGGGGTCAAATTGACCCCACAGGTAAAATATGTGAGTACATTTGAAGGTAACAGGAGGGATAAATGACAAACTGAACTGAGTGCTGGAAGACAAAGGAGTCCTACATTGTGTTTGGCTAACAGAGCTAACCGCTAACAGAGCTAACCGCTAACAGAGCTAACCGCTAGTCCGCAGCAGGACTGACTATTCAGATAATCAACTTTACACTATAAGCTGCAGGTCAAAGATAGGTAGAAGTAGATAGAAATGAGAGCATATCTATTGCACGATAAGAGCATATCTATTGCACGATAAGAGCATATCTATTGCATAATAAACGTGTCGGCTTTGCTAGATGGGGGTTAAATGTATTAATTCATTCAATCTAACATTACAGCATCGGTGGTTGCAGACACCTGACGGAGATCTACGCTTCACTAAGTGTACTTCTCTATTCGAACATGTAATCCCAGAGGGTCTGTCACATGTCATAACGATCAAATGATCCTGGGTCAGCTGCACTGATGATGTCTTTTCAGTCCATCCGTTCAAGTATAAATCTACCATAAACGGTATAATCCCTTCCACTTTCATCGAGTACTAATCCTGGCTGTTTCCGGTGGTGTATCCGGATGTGTCACTGCTGATGCTACAACTTAAACCCAGGTGTGGGAGGCGTAGGTTTGGCATCTTTTCTTTCCTCATTCAGGTCTTGAAGCGAATGTTGACACATTTCCATGAGAACGGCTCGTATATTCATAGCAGGAGTCTCACTTTGTGTGAGTTTTATTATCGAGGCATCTGGAACACTTAAGTCTTCTTTGTTCAAGCTGCTGCCTGTAAAATGTTTACCTCAACGTATTGTTCTAAAATATAAGACCGTGTGGAAAATACTGATTTATTCTCCAAATATTGCGTTTTTATTCCATGGCAAATATAAATATTAGAGATCCCATATGTTTTTTTTGCTGCCAATACTAATTACTGTTTATTGATAATTTATATCCCAAAAATCAATTCACACGCTCTGAAATCAATAAACCATCATACATTCTGAATGTTGTACTTTTACTTTGTCATCGTAATTTATAGTGTTTTTTTCCATTATAAACACACAATTGTTTGAATTTTAATCTAATAAAACATGTAATTTGTAGTTTTAGTGATGCATCCTGAGTTGCATATTGCAAACAGCTCATAATCAATCTCTAATATGTATGTCGCTGTGCAAACACGTCCATTAAATATTTATTTATAATTTTTCATCACCATGAGTACATCACAATGTAACCGGAAGGAGCCTTCCTTAGTGGCGCTGCCATGGTTACCAGCTCTCCTCCTGTCAATGTAAACACAGCTTGGTTCTGTTCAATGTACCGTTATTAGAGATCATGTTCATTTTGAACAGTTGCTAATTTTCCCAGCGATTACTCCATCAGCTGAAGGGGGCGTGCATGTTCAATTAACCAATCAGATGCTGTGCAGTCTGATTGGTTGTTGTAAAACCTTTAAAATAGGTTCTCCTCACTGCTTCTGTCAGTTGACATTTCATCTCAAACAAACCCTCCTCCGCCCCCGGAGCCTCCAGTCAGCAGTCAGTCCTGCTCATCATAAATCATCGGCTTACAGCAACTCCCCTCTTCACCACCACCACCAGTAGCTGGACTCCAGTGGGAATTCTGCCTGAGACACCGACCGATTCACTAAACTGGGGAGGAAGGCCGGCTCCGTCTTTGGGTGCAAACTGGACTATCTGGAACAGGTGGAGCGGAGGGCACTGAAGACTGTATTGTCCATATTGGATAACCCGGACCATCCTCTCCATCACCTGCTGCGGGGACAGCGGAGCACGTTCTGCAACAGACGGCTTCACCGTCACGAGGACCGATAACAGGAGAACATCCCTGCTAACGACAATAAGACCTTATAATAAATCACCTCTGGCAAGATCCTCCTCCAATTGAATCAGCATCAATAACCATAGCACCACGTTCACTGTATATACTTTGTATACACCTATATACTTTTTTAAATGGTCTTTCTTTAATATTTATTTTTCTTAAATCATATATGTTCTGCTCTGCTGAACATATATATATATATATATATATATATATATATATATATATATATATATATATATATATATATATATATATATATATATATATATATATATATTTGAATAGATAGATGAATATATATATATATATTAATTTATATTAATTTATATATTAATTTAATATACTAATTTATATATATATATATATATATATATATATATATATATATATTCAAATATATGCAATTGTAATACATTATTATTAAACTCTAAACAAATTTCTCCTGATTGAACTACATTTTTGCGGATAAAGATCATCAGTAAAACTTTGTTTGACACTATGATGGATAACGTTAAACTGTGTAATTAATTCACTGTCCACACGGGTCGGCCCCCTGAATTAGAAATGCAGACTGCAGTGGCTGTAACTTGCAATTTACATGCATCATTTTTAAATCTGTAAAACTGTCACCTATGCACGCCTCACCTATGCACTCACACACCGGTCCTCCAATGTGGCTCAGGACACATTCACATACACACTGCTATGGAAATGTGACCAATGGGATCTGGTCTCAGTGCTGAGTGGATGCAGATCATCCTCATTGTGTCCAGGGTGCATTCACACCTGTATGTGGAGCTGTCCACCTGTGCTTGGGTCACCTACATGCATGTTAATGCCAGGTCTAAACTATAGGCCTATTTCTGCATTATCAGTCTGTGTGTAAAGACCTAAATTCCTCAGCATGCATGAAACGGTTTGAGCCTCAGGATATTTTGGAAAGTATACCATCTGTTGTGGCTAGAGACTCTGAACAGCTACGATGTGGTTGTACAGTTCAGGGAAGACACGCTGCGGCAACAACAACACTGACAGAAAACAAACGGTCACGCTCGATGTGTGCCGGGAAGATGCGTTAAACACGGATGTTGGGCAACAGCATTTTCTTGTTGCATTAAAGGATATTTGTCTTTATAACATAACACAACACATATATCAGTAACTTCTTTTAAATCACTTCTTAAAACCCATTTTTATAGAACAGCTTTTAAGTGATCTAGTCTTTTTATGCAGGACTTTGATTCCCCTAATTTAGTTTGTCTGTTTTTAATGTATTTGCAATTTATTTGTAATCTATTTGTTTTTTAATGTAAGATTTAAGATTGGTCGTCATAATTTGACTTAATATACAGTAAAACACAAACTAACTGATGTAATTTAAGGTGACATTCAAGGTCTAAATGTGCAGAAAGCCTCTAAAGAGGTTATTACTCTTGACTATTGAATGATAGTGCATCATGCCAGTGATTTAACTGGTATTAACATTTAAATACCTGTAACAGACACAGACAAGTAAAATAAAAAAAGCTTCTTCCGAAAAATGTCCGTATATGTGCACCAAGTGCAGTATGTAAGCACACGCCAGGCCTTCCCCCTCACCGGGTTTTACCGTGTGTTTACTGCAGAGTACCTCCTTTGACCAGATCATTAGTCAGACTTAAAGAAACTTAACTCTTGAAGTGATGTACAGTATGTGGAAAAGGCGTCAGCTGCAGTGCCCCCCCCCCCCCCAGACACATCGCCCCCTGCGTGTCACAAATTAGTCTTTATCGCCACATGCGAGGACAAAAGAGAAACAATCCCTGTAACTCTCTGTCACCCCTTCACATTCATCGCAGCAGCCACACCATCACTGATGCTGACAGACAGCGCTAAGCATGCTTAGGCCAAGTCATTCAGACTTCCCACACAGAAGACACATAGTGACACTGACACTTGTATTGTTAGCAGAATTGTAGAAAACCCGACTATCTGTTGCTAGATAGTCTATGTGGAAATTGTGCTCCAGGCATTTTATATAAACACTCCTTGCAAAACAGCTGCTTAGTAGTTTCTATGAACCAACGTATATTAATTAGGCATGTGTGGCTAATGCATACAGGACTGGGCTGAATACACAGGGGGGTAGTGAAATGTCAATTTCCTGCAGCATTGCATGAAGCACTTCCTCCTTACAGCATCTCAGGTATTAGTGCTGTGGGATTAATAAAACTGAGGTTGTGTCTACACTACACTGAGATGGAAACAGGCAACCCTTAAAAATAAACACTGGAGATATTAGTAGTTTATTTGGTGTTTATCAAGTGTGAGTGACCGTTTTTACATGCATTCGAATAACTGGCTTAGTCGGACTGAAATCAAATTATCCGTTTCATGTAAACACCTTGGTTCGACTATGTGCGGTCCGACTACGATCCGATTAACACCCCTTGATAACTCGATCACATCCGGTTGATAATCCGACTATCGCGGCATGTATATAACGGCGAACTGGATTAGGAACCGGATTTTGCGTCTTTGCGCATGCTCACGCAAGCGGAAATGGCCGTATGTAATGAAAACAGCGCCCCCTATGGTATCGGAGGTGACATGCTCTCGGCTAATGAGAAAAAAAATATCTGTTGTATCTGGGTAACATTTAATCCAGCAACCAATGAACCAATGTCTTCAAAATTTGAGCCTATAGTTAGCTATACCTAGCTGCCCTTAAATAAACGGTACGTCTTCATCACACGTCAAGAATGAACTACAACCTCTCTTGGTGTGCAGGTCGAACATTTTGCCATTTTTTACCCTCGACTTTTTAAATGTTTACAACCGTGGAGAACGTTAGGACGTTCCTCTCGTCATTCTGTGTTGGCTGCAGGCGATGTTCCATAGGAACGGCACATTTTAACGGCTTATTTGTCACCTCCTCTTTCGTGAGGCTTTCCGGGTCGTAGCAAAAGCCGAGCGCTTCCAGGACAAAGACGGATCATGCGAATTGCAAGAAAGTTGTTCTTCTTTTCTTCGCTGCCGACACGGTCCGTCACGGCTCTGGAGAGGATTTCCACGTGTGGGAATTTAAAAGGTGCGCCACTCTTTTAATTAGGCTTTTTTTGTCATGTACCGCTCCATCTGTCTTGAGCCCGCTGCAGCAGAGTGAGAGAGAGAGAGAGAGAGTGAGGGAGAGAGACAGAGAAAGGATGTGGGGCGAGGTGTTGAGGGGAACCAGTCCTCCTCCCCCAGTACCTGTGCAGCCTGCACCAGATTTATCAAACAGCCAGTTTGAAGAGTCGAGCTTTAATGACGGCTAGCCAAATGGGAAGCACATGAAATATAGAGGCCATGCCCTCCTCCTTATAGCTCTGCTGGAGACGGATTTAAAGAGTCTGCACGATGCTCACGCAGAGAGAAACTGCATGAGGAGTGTTTCAATAAGCTTCATAAAGAGGACAATGCGTCGCATTGAACCCAAAGAGCAGGGTTGCCTCATCCAGCAATGCGTGTTGAAGGGAAACGTCGGATTTAATAAAAAAAAGAACAATTGTAGTTTAAGTGTACGCTATATTTAGAATTTCCTGGCTTTACTTTGCCATAGACGGTCCTTTCACATGATAAACGGAGGTCATTAAGTCATTACCTTCAAACTCCTCAAACTCAACAGACTCCTTTGAAAAAAAATGTTATATGACTTTGCAGAACAGAGTCGCCGGTATATCGATGCTTTAATCGGTTAGTTTGTTTGTTATTGTTTGACTTCAGTGTTTTAAAGGGTTAGTGGAAACATAACAGGGTATTACACTTTCTTTCTAATCTGTTTTTAAAAGTGCTATATGAATAAAGTTATTATTATTACATTATTCTGTATGTACAGAAAGCCACATATCTTTGGCACTGTCCGTTTCTGCAGTCCTTAGCGTCATTGTGCACAGTCTGCCAGTAGAGAACCTCATGTATTGATTTTCTGTGTCGGCTCGTGATAGGCTGAGGTGTAAATATGCATTCGCTGCATGAGGCAGAGCTCGTGCATCGAGACATTTACCTGGGATCGACATGTGACAGAGCACAGTTCAAAGAGATACCTGAGTTTATCTCCATCAATGTCAATGACTTGACAATATTTCTTGAAAATTACACTGCAGATTAATTACCCCCTATTTAGTCATTAATGAGGGTTTAGATTCTAAACCCTCATTAAAGTTATTCTAAACTTTAGAATAACTTTAATTATGACTACAAGTTGCAATCCCCAAGGAAAATCTCTTTGGTTATCATATAAATATATATATATATATATATATATATATATGTATGGATGTATTTATATATATATATATATATATTTGTATATTCTATTTATATATATATATATATATATATATATTTATTTATTTATATACATATACATATATATGTATATATATATATATGTATGTATATATATATATATATATATATATATATATATATATATGTATATACATATTTATCTATGTTATACCTGAAGTCTCAACATGACTGTGGCATGAGAATAGATAGTGACTGGGAGTCCACTGTGGACTGTGTTCCCAGTGACTCCAGCACCACCTGTGTGATGGATGATGTCTTTCAATCTTCAGGGTTGTCCATTCCACTTAAAGGAACAGACAGCTGTTAACAGCTCTGAGAGGTCTTACTGCATTAGACAATTACACGGTACAAGTTAACGTCTACCACCCTCATGTAAAAGACTGTGGGAAATTTACCAGACTGTAACTATTAAGTGCTTAATCATGCCAGTTTTAATAGAGATTCATGACACGTAGAGTAAGTAATAGATCTAAAATGATTTCCATTTGGAAATAGTGTTCGTTATTAAAATGATCTCGCAACGTCTGTTAGAGAATTGGAGTTGAAATGATTCGTTGATTAATCAATTAGTCATTTGACAAAAATAATCTTGTTCAAGTTCTGGTACCAGCTTCTCCAGTGTGTGGATTTGCTGTTATTCTTTGAGTTGTATGATAGTAATAATAATGTATTAAAATTGCATATATTTGAATATATATATATATATATATATATATATGTGTGTATATTTGTTTGTGGACTGTTGGCCAACCATGGGATATTACTTAATTTATTTAACTTTTTGACATTTATTGACAAAATGATCAATCAATGAATTATGAAAATAATCAGCAGAACAATTAATTCCAGAAATAATTGTAGACGCGGTGCTTGCAGGCATTCACTAAAGGAAATGAAATAAGGAAAAAATCCCTGATCCCCTGGAGGTCATTATGACATCATCCTTCACCTTTTGAAGGATGATGTCATAATGACCTCACATTTAAACGTGAGCGCTCAACAATATGTGAATAAAACCTAATCTATGTATTATTTGGTCACAAATGCCTCAGGCCTTGTGCAAATAGGTCATCAGTAACACATTCACATGAGACTTATATATAAAAAAGACCCTGTGTGAGGCTGCTTAGCGACTCCAGAGTTTCTGATATGTGCCGACATGTGAAGGATTGTGCTTACTTTCCTTGTAAGGAGCCTTTATATTTCCCTAGGATCCTACAGCCAGGAAGGAAGCCTTGAGCTCCTCTGTTGATGAGGTTCAGTTACCTCTAATTAATCAAAAAGGTACACAGACTTCACGCTCAACTATGACACTGGAATACCGCATATGTAACAAATTCAAAGAAAAGCTCTTTTTTTTCTGTCCTTGCCGACTTTTCAAGGCTTTGACGCAAGAAACAGTCAGAAATGTGTGGGAGGGAATGTCGTGAGTTTTGCAGGTTTGAACCACCGCTTCATGTTGCAACAGAAGTGATGACAGTGTGATGCTGCAGAAACACTCTTACAGTGTGATGCTGTGGGATCCTCTGGATAGCTGTGTGTGGCGTGCATCTGTAACGTTACACCGTCCCTTCTTTCCTCCTGATATCCAGCGGCACAAGAGTCGGCACTTAATCACTACGGTATTTATAATGAAAGAACTTCGGTTATTAATTCATGCACTAGTATTTCTGTCTTCCCACTTAACCACTCGGGCAGTGATATTATAAACCCCATCCAACTAATTTAATTAAAGAATATTCAACTTTCTGTCGGGGTTGGGCGTATGTAAATGTATCGACGCGTGCGTGGTTGTCATTAATCAAGGCGTATGCAGAAAAGCAGATGGATCTCAAGTCATCCTTCAATCAGGGGTTCGGTCGCCGGCTGACCCTTATCCCAGAGGCCACAGGTGTCAAACACGAGGCCCGCGGGCCAAATCCGGCCCGCCACATCATTTCATGTGGCCCCTGACAACTTGAAAGACTTATAATCACTTAAAAATTAAAAAATAAAAAATAAAAATATCCTGTGCTTTTATTTTGAAGGTTTCAAATTAAATGGATTTATGTTATAATATTAGAGAACATTTCTTGTGCCCAGTGGTCTCGAGGGCCGTGGTTCTGCCTCTTTTCCATGTATCAGCTCCATAATCCAACAGCTATTCACTACCCCATCTTACATTTTTTTCAAATGTATACCATGCGACCCATCCTGCACCCCATCGTGTGTTAAACGCAACAGATTGTAAGATTGATGTTGTTGCACCACGCTGCACTGAGAGGCTGTGAGAGCACAGTTAAAGCTGAACGGCGCTGATAAAAGGCACTCCAAATAAACAGCACCACAGGAAATTCAATTCCCCTTTTATTCACGTTTTTTTTCCTGATTTGCACATTTGCGACGATCTAAGAATGTCTTGTTCCAGAAACCATGTCCAGGTGCCTGAGAAGAACTATTTATTGGAGCTATTTATAAAGGTGAAATAGATTTCAAAAATATATCTGAAGCAGAATGCGACCTGTCCGCATTAAAAGGTCACGCCTGCAGCTGTGGAGTTATAATTGCTTTAAAAAAAGGATAAGCAAAGACTGTCAAGACTCTCTGCTCATCATCTCCTTTGCTTTATGCTGCAGGATCATAACACGTCTTTCGAACTGAACCCTCCTCTTACCTTTGGGGTCAATTCGACCCCATTCAATATTTAATGTCTCTTAAAAAATTATTGATTTTTCCTAATTTATTGGGGAAAACTGGAGAAACCTAAAATTCACATGACGATATGTTTTCAATATCCTGTACATATCTTATACATTTGTAAATTTGACCCCAGGCTGTTTTTCACTGTGTAAAACATATAAGAAATATCAACTTTTTTATATATTTAAAGGGATATTTAGGTAGTCAACAAACAAACATAAAGTGATACTTAAACTTGGGAAACAATATTAATTTTAATAATCTGGAGGTTTTAATTGCTGGGGGCAAATTGACCCCGAGGGTAAAAGATGTATTTGAAGGTAACAGGAGGGATAAAATCGTATCAATATTCTTGTTCGATTGCAACTTTTTTTGTAGTAGTAGTATTTAGTATTTAGTATTAGTATTTAGCTTTTTGTATTTTAGTAGTAGTATTAGTATTTTGTATTTTAGTATTTAGTTTTTGTGTTTTTATTTTTATCTTTCATTTTTATTAATGCTATAATGTAGGGGTCCCCAAACACCGGGCCGTGGCCCGGTACCGGTCCGCGGCTCAGTTGGTACCGGGCCGCGGGAAAAAAAGTGAATAAAAAAAGTTGTAATTTTTTTTTTTTTTTTAAATCAGTCGAAAAAATATTTTATTTTGAAAAAGGACCGGATACACCCGTGTGTACGTCTGAGCTGCGTTCAGGAGTCTTAAACGCGCGACAGAGCTCCGTTGACGCACACGGGTGAGCAAATTATCGTGTTTAATAATCTGATTAAACCATTGTGTGAGATTAGAATTAACCTAATTATAGAAATAAACCTGCCACCTGCATTATTGATACTGTTCATATTGGGCTTTGAGAGGGAAACACAGCCTCCAGTTCTGGGGCCTTATCTGGGTTTGTTTTGGGCTGAATGTGTGTGTCACCACACGTATTGATTTTACCGTAGGGAAAGTGATTTATCAGAATTACCCAAGGATGCCGGACGCCATGTGCATAAATAATCAGGGAAAGCAGCCCTCGTTAAATTGGGTAAATCTTCTCTCTGTGCCTTTAAGACTGCAAACACACTCACTCATTTACTGACGAGGACCATTCCTCTCATGTCCTCCCCTCTTGGCTATTCAAATCTTTCACACACACACACACACACACACACACACACACACACACACACACACACACACACACACACACACACACACACACACACACACACACACACACACACACACACACACACACACACACATATAAAGCCTGCACATACGACATCACACTTCTGCTCCAGGGATGAGTGGATTTGCTACGATGCGTATGTGATAAAAATAAAGAAAGAAAAGGTGTGTACTGGCCCAGGCATCTTAATTGAGAATTACCTAATAGCTAAATTTGGCACCTATTTTCAAATTAATTAGAATTAATGTTTTGTGTGCGTTGTCCTTGTTTAATAAAGACATATAATGGTTAAAAAATGTACAGATTGTCGAGAGAAGTAATTTCTCGCAATGACTGCTGCACAGCATCCTAAACATATAAAGATATAGCAGTAAGAAAAGAGAATGTAGATGTAGAATGAACGTGCTAGGTTCTTCTCAATTTATTCTAGTCTTTAAAAAAAATAAAAAATATTACGACATTTGTTTTGTGCAGCGGTCTAGTCTAAAACAATGTCAATCACTACTCCATAATTACACCATTCAATAAACGATGCCCCTAGAAATGGCGAGCGCTACAGGTACCAGGTGACAACCGGCGCTGGAAAAATGACAAATAACGGAACCGCCTTGAGTTTAATTTTCTTTCATGTCATTTAAATTAACCTCCTAAATGAGAGGAATGTGCACAGCATGTTTTAAAACCAATATAGTGATGCACAATGGTCTCCATGTTTCTCAGCCAAGAGAACCGTTTTAGTAAACAAGCAGCATGATGGTGCATTGTGTATTTTTCCTTGACTGTCTGGATGCAGCAACACACAGTTTGAGATTCTACCAAAGACCTCAGATTAAAGGATTCTCACATGATGTCAGTCAATAGTATATCTTCTAGAGGAGAGACACACAACACACTCACACTATTGTCTTCACTATTTCATATTGTTGGGCTTTTCTTTTCCTCAATACAATAAAATGTGCATTTCTCTCCAAGAGTGGTGGGACAGTTCCATAGTCGTATTAATTGCCTTCGCATTGAAAATAATAAATGACATTTAATGTAACGTATTTGTATGCGTGCGTGGTCAAAATCTTATTTTTACCATAGCGCTGTCAATTTGTATCCAATTGTCATGCAACTAATGCAAAAATGTTCATAAGTCAATGCCCAATCTTGTGATATGCGAAGGTATGCGCTCTACCGAGTCCCCATTCTAGTTCATGTATGTGTCCGGAAAGCAAAGACTAGACATACACTTTACTCTATCATGTCATTTTGCCATCCAGACCATAAAAATGATATGCTATTGAAAAAACGTTCTATGGATTTTTCTCTGCGATTATAAAGTCAGACGTTTTTTAAGAAAAAATAACGTAGAAATGATCTGAGAATGAATCGCAAAGCATTCCAGACGTCTCTCCCCAAGTCTGTGTTGGGCCTTTTCTGTGGTTTACCTTCACACTGACATGGTGACAATTGGGCACGGACCCTAAATAGTGTAACTATGGTAACCGGTCATTTCTAGTGTACCCTGTGCCTTTGTGTTATAAATAAACTGAATTCTTCCGATCTCCCCATGCTGTGTAAATATTAGTGTTTACCTACAATGGCTCTAATACACCATCCTACATGTAGAAAGAGAGAGAGAGACATGTCTCAGTGCTCTCTAGTGGACAACGGTAAGAACTATTATTTTTGAATTAATCAAAATAATACTTCTAATATTGATTTATCTGCAAAAAGCTAATTTTTTTGATGTAGTGCTGGGCTTTTAGTCAGGGGGGACACTTCAGTCCCTCTGAGACTGCTTGCATTTTAAAAAGTGGGTTAAACAATTCACAAATGATTATTATTTTAATTTTTAAGTACCATATTGAGATACCCTACATCTGTAACTCTATGGAAATAAGTAATTATCATCACGGCAACTTGGTCAAACCAAAGTATTTAGGCTGCAGAGTTAAATTCAGCTGGATTTTATTTGACTGGAAGTGAGGACACAGACAGCTTCTTCCCTGTGGATAACATATGGCTGCCATATTGATAACATTATTATTTGTCGTGAGGAAAATGTGAGAGAAGTCCCCATCACAGCCAAATTACATGTTAATGGATTCAGAACAGCAGCTGATCTGCTTGTAACTGCAATTATCTCCACATCATGCTTTTACTTTCATTAGACGCCTGTCTCCATCGTGTGAGACAGCCAAATGGGAACACATTCATGAACTAGAAGGGGCACTCGGTAGAGCGCATACCTTCGCATATCACAAGATTGGGCATTGACTTATGGACATTTTAACATTAGTTGCATGCTAATTGGATAGAAATTGACCTTAGTAAAAAGAAGATGTTGACCTTTTCATGACCTTGACCTTTGACCCGATCTATCCCAAAATCTAATCAAATGGTCCCCGGATAATAACCAATCATCCCACCAAATGTCATGCGATTCGGTTTAATACTTTTTGACTTATGCGAATAACACGCACGCATACAAATACGCGGCGATCAAAACATTACCTTCCGCATTTTCAATGCGAAGGTAATGAATCCCGTGTTTACACCTGCAGCGATTCCAACGGCCTTTCTAGTACACAACAACATTGACAAGACTTTCCGTGACACAGCATCCATCCTCAGACCCCCCTGAAGGCATCGCAGCCCAACGCATGAAACGTGTATCCATAACTCTCGACAGGAAAAGCGTGCAGCATCTTGGAAACGTCGAGAATCCTCCTGGTGCTCAGTGAGAAACATTCAGTTTTCAAACACCCACAAGGAACTTAGCCTTCGCCGGGGCTTTATTTTAATACGGGTATCCGGGTATTCTTCACGAAAATGCTCAGCGGTTGCCAGGCAACACCAGATTTATCAGTGGAATCGGCTTTTGCGAGGTAGAGCTCACTTACAACTTTGCACTTATCTGAAGAGGAGGGTGAAGCGTTCATAAATTAAGAAGAGAGCGATGGAGATAAAAAAACAACTCCAGAGGTATTCGAGCTTTACATGAACTGTAAACTTTACAGCTCGCAAATACCAAATATAGCCAGCCGGAGAACACACGCCTTCAAATCAGTCATCGTGAAGGATGATCCCGCTCCTTCTGTTAATTAAACTACACGCCGCCGCAGTGTTTGCCGAGCCGCCTTGCACGTTAATGAGGAATTAGAACATGCTAAATGCGCCATAAAGCGTGACGCGGATCTTTATGATCAAACACACCTCACATGCACATCCATTCTCACAATTGCCATTAGCTTTGGACGTCCGCATTTCATGCCTGCTCTCCATCCTGCTATTAGGATTTGTCAGAGGAAATAAGCGTTACATATTTCCCCCAAACATCAAACAGCATCTCCTTTGGATTTAGAGTTTGGGATTTGTCAGTGACTTCAAAGGCCGAGCCGGCGGTGCGTCTCTTTTTTTCCTCTGGCTGTAAGTTACTCTTTCAGACCTCGTCTTCGGGACATTGGAAGTGCGAGCCCGGATAAAAACAAGTGTGATGACCTCGGCTGTCAGCTGGGCCGCTTTGCTCTCCCCCCAAGAAGGGAGAAAATAGACACAGTGGAAGCTCACAGACAGCAGCCATTGACTTGGATTACACACACACACACACACACACACACACACACACACACACTGCTGATGTACTGCAGCTGTTTGCTAAGATGGCACCGATTGTTCTTAAGGTGCTCGGCTCTATTAAAGCGTACAGCGAGTAGAACAAAGATAGAGGAGAAGTGGATGACATGTAACTGTTTGTATGGGCCTGAAGTATCAATACAACAACGTGTGTGACTCAATTGTCTCTGCTTTGACGGGATAAAATGTACTTTAGGCACCATGTGATTCACTTTTAGCACAAGCATTAAAGGGGACATATTATGTCCATTTGTCCACAAGTTGATGTGGTTCCTTGGGGTCTTAATGTAATGTTTGTAACATATTTTGGTCAAAATACCACAAGAATCATTTCAAATGATGCCAAAATCTACCTAGACGTTGGTGGTGATCCCATTGGACGACCTCCAGCAGATCGTTTCTGACATGGAGGAACCACAACAAGCCGCAAGAGTTGTTTTTTTCCAGAGTTTTTGTGTTGGTCGACATGCCAGATACCCACATTAACGAATAGAAGCACTAAAAAAGTGGAATTTTCATAATATGTCCCCTTTAAATAAATCAAAACACACACGCAGCCACACGCATAGTCGGGCATGCAGCCTGTACGGACAGCAATAGGCCTGTACGCCCACTCATACATGTGAGAATAAACAACACGTGTATATAGTGATCAAATCTAATCAGTTGCGGTGACATTCAGCCGTCTCACGACGCCACTTATACCATTTGAGAGGGAAGCAAAAAAGAAATGTGAGCCCGGTACCCTCAGTCCCCCCGTCTGTACCGGCCTGTCGACGGCTCAGCCGTGACAAAGTGACCACCGCTGCAGCGCTGCTGCAGGGGATAATCATTCAAGCAAAAGCAACTGTCAAAGCAGTTTCTTCATGTGATGTATTACCTTCTCAGTGGCTGTTTCTGTCGGATCTCTGCTGCAATTAGCAACCTCACTCGCCTCTATTGTGCAAACGTCTTGACTTTATCGTACGTGCGACGCGAGAGTGGGAGTAGGGTTGGAGAAAGAGGCTAGTCCAGGTGGAGTAATGATCCGTGGTCACAATTCCCATCAGTCGGATCCAGAGAGCTCGGTTAGTTAATGTCGAGACTTAATCTGCACCTCGACTGTCTGAAGGCAGAATGCATTACTTGTGTGACCAATCAACCAACCCTGAACGAACATGATGTCAAAATCAATCAATCAATCAATCAATCGGGGCAACAGTAAGTGGCATGTTTAGAGCCGGAAGCAGGTAGATTCATGCGTCATGATTTTAAAAGGGGAAATATTATGAAAATTCCACTTTTTTAGTGTTTCTATACGTTAGTTTGGGTATCTGGCATGTCTCCCAACACAAAAACTCTGGGAAAAAAAACTCAGGCGTCTTGTTGTGGTTCCTCTACGTCAGAAACGATCTGCTGGAGTGCGTCCAATGGGATCAGCACCAACGTCTACGTAGATGTTGGCATTGGACCCCCCCCCCACCATTCGACATAAGTTAGGCTGACCAGACGTCCTCTTCCCCCGGACATGTCCTGTTCTTGAGACCTAAACAAAGCTTCCAGTAGGGATTCCAAAAACGTGGATTTTGCTTCGTGGGATATTTGTGTTTCTCTGGGTTTTCACAAACTAGTATTTACCCCTTACACGTTTTGAAATGGTATCTCCCTTACGGTCCACCTTCTTGGCGAGCTCTGACGGTATAGAGAGCAGTCATTGGTCAACCGATCTCAGGGTTGCCAGATACACAATAATTACCCTCCAAATAATACAACCATGTTGAGCCCTTGTGGTATTTTGACCAAAATATCTAACAAACATTACATTAAGACCCCAAGGAACCAGATCAACTTGTGGAAAAATGGGCATAATATGTCCCCTTTAAAAAGGCAACAATGAGACATAGAGACGCTCACACGATCCATCTGTATGAGGAACACGAGAAATGGATCTACGACAGGCTCAACTTACAGTTTTAAAAACGAGCACGACATTCGAACGTGACTGTGTCAAAAACGTCAGAGCTGACTGGTGTCACATGATCACATTGCTGCCTGTTACTACTCGGAGGACTGAGTCATCAGCCATGCGCTCCCAGCCTCACGGCTACTCCGCTCCACCTCTTGTTCTCCCAGCTCAATGAGGCAGGAACCGCTTCAAAGGCTTTTTTAGCAACGGAAATGCAACACGAACGTCTACAGGCGAGGCATCACTGACTCATCACGCAGAACTAATGGACAGCTGGCAGCGAGAGTCCATGTCACGCACTCGGGCCCGGCCAGCCCGGCCAGCCCGGCCAGCCCGGCCTCCCTCCAAGGTCACAGCCAGTCTATCGCTAAGCACTGGCACCGGGGCAGCAGAT